>CM054057.1:408821124-409025276 GCA_028641055.1 Alopecurus myosuroides | reverse complement strand
CAAGATGAACATCCAAATAACAGTGTTCCAACGGTGGTAAATCAAGCATATTATAAAGATTTTGAGGCATAACAGAGATACTAGAACCAAGATCACACAAAGAATTGCAATCAAAATAATTTACTTTTATCTTAATGATAGGCTACCAACCATCATCTAATTTTCTAGGGATAGATGTCTCAAGTTTCAGCTTTTTTTCCCTAACTTTCATGAGAGCATTGGTAATATGTTTAGTGAAGGCCATATTCATGGCACTAGCATTGGGAATTCTAGCAAGCTTTTGTAGAAACATAATAACTTCAGAGATATTGCAATAATCAAAATCAATATTATTATCATCAAAAGTAATGGGGCCATTATCTCCCACATCTCTAAAAATTTCAGCACTTTTATCAGAAGCAATTTAAGCAATTTGAGGCAATTTAGCACGTTTCACCAAAGGAGTAGGGACTTTATTAACACCAACTATTTTACCATTGATAGTAGGAGGTTTACTAGCACTTGGAACTTCAGTTTTACTACTGGTTGTGATAGTGCAAACTCTAGCAATATTATTCTTTTTAGCCAATTCATCTTCTCTTTCCCCAACACGTAATTCAGCCATAAACCTAACATTATCATCAATTCGAACTTGAATGGAATTGAAAGTTTTACTTTGTTTAACATATTGTGGAAAAACTTTTAGTTTTTAGAAAATCAACATCAATAGCAAGGCTATCTACTTTAGAGGCACGAACATCTATTTTACCAAGCTTTTCCTCAACAGATTTATTGAAAGCAGTTTGTGTGCTAATAAATTCTTTAAGCATGTTTTCACGATCAGAGGTAGAGCTTTTATTACTATTGTAGGAGTTTCCATAATAATTACCATAACCATTATTAGGAGGATAAGGTTTATAATTGTTTCCACCAAAATTATTTCTATAAGCATTGTTGTTAAAATTATTATTTCTAATAAAGTTTACATCAACATGCTCTTCTTGAGCAACCAAAGAGGCTAAAGGAACATTATTAGGATCAACTTGAGCTTTACCATTAACAAGCATAGACATAATAGCATCAAGCCTTTCACTTAAAGAGGAGGTTTTCTCAACAGAATTTACTTTCTTACCTTGTGGAGCTCTCTCAGTGTGCCACTCTGAATAATTTATCATCATATCATCAAGAATCTTTTTTGCATTGCCCAAGGTGATGGACATAAAGGTACCTCCAGCAGCTGAATCCAATAGGTTCCGTGATTAGAAATTCAGTTTTGCATAAAAGGTTTGTATAATCATCCAAGTAGTCAGTACATGAGTGGGACAATTGTTCACCATAGTTTTCATTCTTTACCAAGCTTTAGAAACATGTTCATAATCAAATTGTTTAAAATTCATTATGTCACTTCTCAGGGATATAATCTGAGCAGGAGGATTATATTTTCCAATGAAAGCATCTTTACACTTAGTCCATGAATAAATACTATTTCTAGAAAAGATACCAACCATTCTTTAGCTCTTCCTCTCAAAGAGAAAGGAAATAATTTCAGTTTAATAATATCTCCATCCACATCTTTATATTTTTGCATCTCACATAGTTCAACAAAATTATTAAGGTGGGCAGCAGCATCGTCAGTACTAATACCAGAAAATTGTTCTTTCATCACAAGATTTCATAAAGTAGGTTTAATCTCATAGAAAGCAGCAGTAGGAGCAGGTGGAGCAATAGGTGTACAAATAAAATCATTGTTGTTTGTGCTAGTGAAGTCACACAACTTGGTATTCTCAAAGGAACTCATTTTAGCAGAATAAAAGCAAGCAAGTAAATAACAGCTATGAAGTAAACTAATTTTTTTATGTTTTCAATAAAGAGAAGAAAAACAAGACAAAACAACACAATAAACAAAATAAATAGGTAGTGAGTGAGAGACTCCCCTTGCCAGAAGACTTCTTCCACCTCGGCAACGACGCCAGAAAATATCCTTGATGCGCTTTGTTGGGAACCCCAAGAGGAGGGTATGATGAGCATAGCGGTAGGAGTTTTCCCCTTAGTTGAGAACCAGGGTTATAATTCAAGTAGGAGAAAGAGGACCTTCGGAAGGTTGATGCCACTGACGGTGGTGCTAGCGCTTTACCGTTGTCAGCAACAACGTGGAACCTGCACACAACACGACCACAATACTTTGCCCCAACGTTACAGCGAGGTTTTCAATCTCACCGGTCTTGCTGAAAACAAATATTAGACATATAGTGTGGAAAACAGTGTATGCTTGCAGTAAGTAAAGAAAGCAGGAAATTGTTGTGGTTTGTTTAACAGTGTGGAAAAAGGGACCGGGGTTCATAGTTTCACTAGTGGTGTCTCTCCGTAAAAGATAGCATGCTGGGTGAACAAATTACAGCTGGGCAATTGACAAATAGAGGTTGCACCGTAGTGCACAATATGACATGAAGATTACTATGATATTTAGTGCGGGCATTACAACAAGATACATAGACCGACATCCATCTGCATCTATGACTAATAATCCACCGTCAAGTTATCATCCAAACCCCCTTAGATATTAAGTTGCAAGCAACAGATAATTGCATTAAACAAAGTGTGTAATGTAAGCAATGATTATGCACGCGGGCACTCTCACCGATGTTTTCTCCCTAATGGCAATAGCACATCCTCCCCCTTCACGTTTCTGTCACTCGAGCAAGGCGAAACGGAGGCATGAACCCACTATCGAGCATAAATACTCCCTCTTGGAGTTACTAGAAACTACTTGGCCAGAGTAACCACTAGCAACGGAAAGCATGCAAGATCACAAATATCATATGAAAATAAAGACTATAATCCACTTGGAATAAGTTCAATATTCATCAAATCCCAACAAACACAGCATATATAATTACATAAGATCAATCTCGATCATGATAGGCAGCTCACGAGATCTAAACATGGAGGCATATGAGGATGAGACAACCATCTAGCTACAGCTACGAACCCGTAGTCCAAGGATGAACTACTCACGCATAACTCCGGAGGCAGGCATGGTGATGTAGAAGCCTCCGGTGATGATCTCCTCTCCGGCAGGGTGCCGGAAACAGCTTCAGAACCCCCCCTGATCTAGGATTGACGGTGATAGCGGCTGCGGAACTTTTCAGGGATTTTTGATCAGGTGTTTAGGGTTTTCCATCCGGGGGGCTTAAATAGGCGAAAGGGCAAAGGCGGTGGAGCTCCAGGGGCCCCACACCCATAGGTGGTGCGGCCAGGGGGACCCGCGCCACCCTATGGAGTGGCCCCCCTATTGCCCCTATTCGACTCCTCTTCGGTGTTCTGGATACTTCCAGGGAAAATAGGAACTTCGGGCTTTGTGGGGTCCAATTCCGAGAATGTTTACAGAACAACTTTTCTAAAACCAAAAACAGCAAAAAAACAGGGAACTGACATTTGGCATCTTGTTAATAGGTTAGTCCCGGAAAACGTATAAAAATGCTATAAATAAGGGAGAAAACAAGTAGCAATTGGCAAAATATGATCATGGAGCATCAGAAAATATAGATACGTTGGAGACGTATCACACATCCTCCATCTGTCACGTTTCTGTCACTCGAGCACAGATGCAAAGGAGGCATGAACCCACTATCGAGTATAAATACTCCCTCTTGGAGTCACTAGCATATACTTGGCCAGAGCATCTACTAACAACGAAGATCATGCAAGATCATAAATAACATACACATTAAGACAACATGATATATTGATAATCAATAGACTTGGCATTCAATAATCATCGGATCCTGGCAAACACAACATGTAGCATTACAATAAGATGATCTCGATCATGTGAGGCAGCTCACAAGATCCAAACATGAGGCATAAAGAGGAGAGGAAAACCATCTAGCTACTGCTATGGACCCGTAGTCCAAGGATGAACTACTCGTGCATCACTCCGGTGGCGGGCATGGTGGTGTAGACCCCTCCGGTGATGATTTTCCCTTCCGACAGGGTGCCGGGGAGAACTCCAGAACCCTCTCGATCTCGGGTTGACGATGATGGCGTCCTCGGGTGTTTTTCGTGGAAAAGTGGTATATTTTTAGGGTTCACGCATCGGGGAGAATATATGGGCGAAAGGGCGATGGCGGTGGGCGCTCGAGGGTCCCACACCAGCCCCATGCGCGGCCAGGGGGCGCACCGCCCTATGGTGTGCCCCCCCCCCCCGGGCCTCTTCGGGACTCCGTGGAACATTCGGGAATTCTAAGACTTCTGGGCTTCGAATTTTCCAATTCCGGGAATATTTCCAGAACAACTTTTCTGAAACTAAAAACAGCAGAAAACATGAACTGGCTCTATGGCATCTTGTCAATAGGTTAGTCCCGAGAAATTGATAAAATGACATAAAGTGTATGGAAAACATGTAGCATATGGCATAAAAACAACATGGAACATCAGAAATTAAGGATACGTTTATGATGTATCAAACCTCTCCGCCATCCACAAGGATCACGCATGTTCCAGCTAAAAAAAACTCCAACGACATCAGCCCAGACCGGCAGAAAGGCCAAAACATAGTACTATACCTACTGTAATATATAGGGGAGTACCGGCCTCCCCTCCCTGACCATCTCCGAAGGGCGAGGCCACAGGATAGGGGAGGGAAGGAAATCGTAGAGCGGTGGCCAACTCCGAGGACGTGGGACGAGATAAAGAGAGGAAGGGAAAAATGATCAGGTAACTTCTTAAAACCCTCAAAAACTCGTTCCAACACCGTTGTGAGGATCCTCGAAATCACGAGGAGGAGCTGGGACAGTTGGTGTGGCTTTTGTTGCTACCTAGGATGGAAGTAAAGAACAACAGACTTGGTCCAAGCGCAGATGAAGATTCAGACCCCGATAGTAGTACGTTTGATAGTTGGTGGGCTGGTTAGCCGGCTGATTTCGGTCAAATCAATGTAGGCTGAGTTGTCTTCTTGGGTAGAAACCTCTGTCGGTTTTTAACAGCGATTTTGGCACCTAACAACGAGAAAACCTTGGGGTTTTAGTGTGTTTTGTCCTGATGTGTCGCATTGTAACATGATTATAACATTTGTGGTTGGGAAATATCTATAGTTCGTCCCATGTACTTCAACATATTCTTAACTAATGTCTAGTGGCTATCGCCTGGATCAGCCTGGTATCAGCTCATTACACTTTGACCATAGGAAAAATCCAGCCTAGTACATATAATCGGATATATGATCGACCCAATGGCCAAGGCTTATGGGATCATTTCCATCTGTATTCTCTCATCATCTGTCTTAGCGCTATGAGTCTTGCTAAGCCGGATCCCATGCAACCTCGGCATTAACCCTTTCTTCGCCAACTCCATACTAAATGTTTTCAATGTCATATGAAGACATCTACTCTGACTCAAACCTATGAGATGCCTAGATATATCTCTACAGATCATGTTTCCACCAATATATAAGCCGCCTCACCCAAGTCCTTCATTCAGAAACTCTTTTCTAATGATTCCTTGACTTCTTACAACATTTGAACATAATTTCCAATCAACAATATGTCATCCAATATAGGATTATAAATGTAGTAGATATTGCACTAAACTTCTTATAGACAAGATCCTTGGTTGCTCTTGGTGAAGACGAACGACTTAATGACTTCATTAAATGGAATGTTACAACTCCGAGATGATTTCTTCAACCCGTAGATTTATTTTTGAACTTGGAACTTATTGTTAGTTTGCATTAGCCGGATCGACAAAATTCCTGGGTTGCATCATATACATGTCCTCGGTCAAATTTCAATGTTGTCTTGACATCCATATGTTATATCTCATAGTTGAAATAGGATGCTAATGCTAACATGATTCTAATAGACTTAACCATCACTACAGGCAAGAACTTGTCATTGTAGTAAGCTCCTTGAACCTGTCAAATCCCTTTGCAATAGACCATGCTTTATAGATGGAAACATTTCCACCCATGCCAGTTTTCTTCTTAAATACCCATTTGCATGCTATGGCTTTTACATAATCCGAAAGATCAACCAGGCTCCAAATTTGATTTTACTTCCATGGACTTTAAGTCGGATCCCATGGCGTCTTGACATGTCTCACAATCAGCATTTCACACCACTTTAGAATGAGTTGTCGGCTCGTCGATGCCCAACGGCAACATATCACATAAATTTCATAATATATCTGATATCTATGGTTCTGGTGCAAATGTCGACTCAGGTGCGACGTCTCGCTAAACTCCTTGTGCCGACCCGATCATGACCGAATCGCCATGAACTTTTTAGATTTGCATTTTTCTCTGAATGGGAAACTAGTTCTAAAGGAATAGATCATTCAGAGTAACAAAACACTTTCCTTCTTCTCGGCTGTAAAACCAGCAACCCAAGGTTTCTCTCGCACAATACATCAAAACACACTCATCCGGCTGAGGTGTGAGCTTGTCTAGTTGAAGTCACGTGACGTAAGACTCACATCCCCAAATCTAAATAAAAGATAGAATCGGCTTCTTCCTAGTCCAAATCTCATGTAGTGTATTATCTACTGAGTTTGATGATACTTTGTTTAGTGTCAATGCTACCATCTCTAGAAAATAATCCCAAAATGATAAAGGTAGATCTGTTCGACTCATCATTGACCTCGTAGGGTTTGGTTCCGCCTCTCCAACACACCATTTCTCTATGGCGGTCCCGGTGGCGATATTTGTGGAACTATTCCACAACTTTTGAGATGGTTATCAAACTCCTGGCTCACATACTCGCCTTGACGATTTGATCTGAGAAACTTTATATTCACACCAAGTTGGTTATCTACTTCATTCTAGAATTATTTAAACTTTGAAAGGCTTTCAACTTACGTTTCATCAAGTAGACATACCCATCTGTACTCAAATCATTCGTGAAGGTAATGTAGTACTCCAAGTAGCTCATGGTGTAGATGACTACAGTTGGGAACCCCCAAGTGGAAGGGATGATCTAGACACAACAAGAATTTCTCTCAGTTAAGAACCAAGGTATATAGAACTAGTAGGAATACCAAATTCTCAACAAATTATCAGAACCTACACACAAGACACAAAACTAAATTGTCCCCAATGTCTAGGAAGGTTGTCAAGATCCATGTTCCGCTACTTACAATAATTAAACACAATGTGTGGAAGATAATGGTGAATAACAAGTAAAGTAAGAAACGGACCGTCCAGCAAGTAAGAGTGAAAAGCAAGTAAACGAGGTTGTAAGAAATTAAAATAATGGACCGGGGGAATAGTTTTACTAGAGGTATATCTCCATACGGCATAAACATTGTTGGGTAAACAAATTACATCTGGCATTATTCAAGTGTGCATCACGTTAAACATATATAGACTGCCACCCAGACAGCATATGTACACTAGTACAAAACTGAGTATTAGAGTCTGTTAATAGAGAAGGTTTTACCCAAGAAAAAAACCTGGCTTGGAAACGTAACCCTCAGGCGGTCTGTGCAGATAAACCGCCTGCAAAGAAAAAGGCCAACTCAAATATTCGTCGATCGGAGACGCGTAAGAAAATGGTGCGCCTCCCCGAATTGGAGAGGAGTGGGAGAAAATGGACCGCCTCGGCATTTACGATGGGATAGTAACGGGTGGACCGAAGGCCCATCTGAAAGCATTGAGGCGGCAGATTAAAAAAAAACCCGCCAAAATTCCTTAGAGTTCGGGCCGAGGCTAATATATGGCCGGCTCGCGGGCAGGTCTCGCGCGCTACATTGCATGCTAAAACTAACGCGGACAGTCCAAATGTCATTACGACTGTGTCACTTCCTTTTCCTTTCACATGTATTAGTAAAGTACCTCTAATGTTTGCGAGCTAATGTCATTAATTTTGTACAGTATTTTTGTTGTACACAGGTAGACGAACTTTTTGACCACATGGATCGGCTGAAGAAGTTGTCACCGCCGGTTGTCGCTTGGTGTGGCTAAACTTGAAGTTAATTGCTGGAGGAATTACTTTAATTAGGTCGTTAGGCTTACACGTGGTCCTTGTACTCCTCGATTTCTCTTTATTTCTACCGCCGCCATCATACACAGCTCTTTGACCCCCACCCGGCTCGAGGATGCGAGGAAGCCATTTTTGTGTACCTTTTTCCATTTTTGGTCAGACTCTCTCTTCCTCCCTCCTCACCATGGCACGCTCCATTTTAGGACAGGGAAAACCTCTACCCCTACGCCTCCGCCGGCACCTGTTCCTCTCCTCTGTCCTGTTGACCGCTCCTAAATTTTGGCGTGGGAGATCTCGTCACCGAGATGGACTCAGCAGAGTTGGAGATCGTGGGCGAGGCCGACATTGTGTTAGTGGAGGCCGGCATCCGAGCTTTGCAACTGTGGAGTCCTGTGAAAGATCCGTTCGTCGCACCGTGAGGGTAAGTAAGAACCGAATTATATCTATAATATTTCTTCAAAATAGTTTAGCTGTTGCGATCCGTAATCGTGATGGTGTATGATGTTCTTAATGTACGCAGAACATCTGGTTCATCCGCATTTCAACTAAATATTTGGCAGGGGTGTCGCACAAAAACTTTGCCTGACGTTAGAATTAATGTTAGCGGTGGTTTCGTGTATGGACTGATAGAAGACGCAGCAGAATTAACTTTAAATGACTTGTGCATGAAATTTGGGAATTTCCCGTGTGCGCAGAACGAGGAATTAATTGCTAGATACTATGATCAAACATCACAATTTTTTAGACATTAGGAATGATGAGGCTTTGGCCCTAATGTGGGGGTAAACACTTAGGTAGTAGGACTATGTTGATCACGGTACATATTGTTAACAAAGAGTCTTGGAAAGAGAGACTTGCCAATATCATACGTTCATGTACGGAAAGAAATACCGGCACTGAGCATCTCCTTCTTGCGTATGATACAGAGGTTAGTGACTTGGAGGACACATAATTAGGGGTACAAGACGATTTTGCTACGGGAGATTATGATGCCGATGAGAACGAATATCCAGATGTGGCTGTTGATCCTAATAGGATGGAAAGAATGGAGTATTTGGTTGATCCCAACTATGAGCCTGAACATGGCACTGATTTAGATTAGGAGGCTGAAGATGAGGAAATGAGTTCCAAATATGACGATGAAGATGAACAGGACATGCCAATCATACACTTTGACAAGGAGAACCCTACAATTGATGAGGGAACTATTTTTAGAAGTGTGGAGGGATGTAGATATGCAGTTGCTATTTTCGCAATAAAAGTAGGGTTTGAGTATATCACTAAAAAGAGTGACCAAAAAAGACAGAGGGTGCATTGCAGGGAAAGCAAAGTGTCTAATTGGAGATTACATGCATCTCCAATGAGGGTTGGATATCCATTTCAGGTTGTAATTTTTATTGCAATATGTTCTCATATTTATATCTTTTCAGTAAATATGTGATGTAATTTACTAACATTCAAAATGCAGATCAAGGTGAACACCCAGATACACAACTATGAGAACACAACTTTAACTTTAAGTGAAAAAATTAGACATTTTTAAACCAAGTGGATTGCTGCAGCTGAGTGAGGGAGGATCAAACAATTGGAGCATCTGAACAAAAGAAGAAGCTGCAGGATAAGTTCAATGTGCTGATTCCTTACCACAGAGTGTTCGATGGTAAGAGATGGCTTTGGAACTGATTCAAGACAAGTGGAATGACAGTTTCCACTTGTTGTATACTTTCAAAGCAGAGGTTGAGAAGGCATCACGTGGGAGTGTTGTTGACATCGACTATGAGTTAGTAAGAGAAAAAATAAAAGTTTCAAGAGGGAAGAAATATAAGATGGCATATATGCTTTCACAGATGTTTTATGTCTCTGAAAACATGCTAGAAGGGGTTTCTGGAGGGCTGCAGGCCATCCTTGGCAATAGACTCGGGCCCTGTTTGTTTGGATTTGTGCTTCTACTTCTGTTTTAGGGTCCAAAAGCTAAATAAACAACCAACTAGTGTAACATCGCGAGAGGCATCGAGTGAAAGCAGCCAAGGAGCTGCTTCCCGAGCGGTGGGCTGCTTCCCGAGTTGCATGGGACGAATTTGCCCACAACACTTTGACATTATCACAGAATCCTGCCACACGGATAAATGCGCACGGGGCTCGATTGCCTTTTCTTCACCCGATCCGACGCCGCCACCTCCGGCACGCGAGCCTGGCGCCGCTCGTCCAGCACCGCCCCGCCGCCTCGTCCTTCCCTCTCTCCGGCCGGCTGTCATCCCGCATCGTGCTCGTCGTCCTCGAGCTCCTCCGTGGCTCTGTCTCCGGACTTCGGGCAGCGTCGCCTTGGCCGCCGTCCGCCTCCCACATCGCCACCTCGCCCTGCTCGGCTGCTCCTTCCATGGCTGTCGTCGACGGAAGCCGACACCACAGCGCCGCCCGTCCCCGAGCGCTCCTTCGCCGTCCACCATTTCTGCGAGCTCGAGCCGCCCACGTACGCCTCCATCTCGATGAATTCGTCCCCACGCCGGGACACACTCCTCTGCAGGTCGCCGTCCTCCCAGTATCTGCACGCGGCCAGCAGTACCACAGGCCCTGCGTCCATTTCCCAGCCTGCCTACGGCATCGAATCGAGCATTTCCACCACGGCCGTTCCCAATTGCATCGAGCTCATGCATCCACAAACAGGCCACCTACGACCATATCCTCTCCCCTCCAATCCCAAACAAGCACGTGGCCACTCTATTTTGCTAGCTTGCGTATTTGTACGTGAAGTATACAGGAGCAACAATTTAGAAAAAAAGGTACACGGGAGCAACGTGCTAGCTAAAGTGATCCATGGGCTTGAGCTCTAGGAGTGGTAGCTAGTTGAATATGTGTACCTGAATGTTTGTAGGATGGAAATACTGGCCACCAATTTTCATCGAACCCCCGACTCCCTCAAACATACCTCGATAAGTGCCCTCGACATCAGCCGCACTCCTCGACGCCTCTCAGGGGTGAGGCACGACAACGATAACTAAGCATCCGACAAGTTCTTCTCCCGATTGCGAGCCATGGAGAACGCCGAACCGAGTATTGTGGCAGCAAAGGAGCGCCCGACCCCATATCAGAAGTGTCACCTGAAGGACGTCGCGAATCAATCCGGGACATCCCTTACCGCCGGATATTTAGGTGTCCGTCAAGTCTTGAAATATAATTTCCGCGAAAATGTCAACTTAAATGCTAAAAGCTAAAAGCCAAAAGCCAAAAATCCCAACGAATAACTCATAAATTATTTTGGTAATTACATGTTTACAATTATTTTAGCAAAAAGTCAAAAAGGCTTAAAATTAGTTAATTCATTTCAAATCAGTATTTATATAACTTATTCTCTCATGAGGGATATTACAGACATTTCAGTCTTCAAACCAACAGCAGCAACCATTAACGGACTCCTACCAAACATCAAATCTCTGCCTCCAACAGCAGCTTTTCACAGCTGCTTTCTAACAGCTCACCAGCTACAACTGCTTCTCAACAGCAGCAGCCCAAACAAACAGACCCTCAACTTCGTTGACAGGGAAGTTGAGAGGACAACTTGGTACAGCTTGTGTTGTAGATGCACATAATTGGTTGTTTCCCGTACCTTATGCTATTATTGAGGGTGAATCTAATGAATGCTGGACATGATTCATGCAAAGTCTTCATAGAGTGATAGGTCAAATCAGGGCATGGTGATACTCACTGATGCGCAATGGGCTAGAAAATGATGTTGATGTGGTCTTTCCTGGGGTTGAGCACAAAGAATACATGAGGGACCTCTCCAATAATTTTACGGGAATATTCAAAGGAAAAATCTTTGAACATAACTTGTGGTCAGCTGCGCACACATACACCCAGGACATGCATGATTTTTTGTTGAATCAGTTGTAAGCATAACCAAAGGTTAAAGATTATCTTCAGAAACATCACACCAAATTACAATGGTCTAAAAGCAAGTTTGGTGAGTTAAGCAAATTGGATTATGTATGTAACAATTTGCGAGATAGTTTCAATTCAAAGACTAGCGGCCTTGGAGCACTAACATTGGTTCTTTTGTTAGAAGCATTAACACGTACAATAATGGTGAAGATTGATTTAAGACATAGAATTTATGCAAGAAAGTTTGTAGGGCACAAAATAGTGCCAAAGGTGGGTTTCTTACTGAAACAAAGGATCGGGGCAATGAGAGATATACATATGAGGATGGTTAGGAGTTCTAATACCTTGTCTGAGGTTTATGAAACTGACAAGGATGTAATTGGAAGGTGGTATCCTGTAGACATTGCAAACAAGAGTTGTGCATGCAGAAAGTGGCAGGTTACTAGTCTGCCTTGTCACCATGCTCTTTTCTTTATCTTAGCTCTGAGGGGTTAAGGTGCATATGTTCAAGAGTTTGTTGACGACTATTTTCTGTTGCCAAGTTCTCTGCAACATATGTGGAAAATATACAAGCAATGGGAGATCCAAATGTTTGGGAGACAGTCAGTCCAGGGCTCAAACTTGAACCAACAATTTTAAGGAGGCCACGTGGAAGGCCTAGGAATCTTAATGTTTCGGCCTCCCATTCCCATGATAAAGGTTCTAGGTTAGGAGTACGGAATAACAAATGCAAACAGTGCGGTGGATTTGGACATGTCAAGAGGTTATGCGAGAATTGTCTTGTATATGAAGTGCGGGACATGCATCATATGCACGATGATGAAGTCCATGATCATCACTTGCATGAAATGCAGCATATGTACCACGATGATCAAGCCCATGGTTATGTAGTGCAGGAAATTCAGGATTTTCCGAACTCCAAAAATTACGGACATCACCTGAACCCTCCTTGTCAGAGAAAGTGAATACAAAGAAGTGGAGGCAGAAAAAAAAATGTCTTCCAATTTCACCTCTTTATTTGTTAACAGATGAAGTATAAGTATGATCGTGTGCTATTTTTGACAATCTTTTTCTTTTCTACCAACTGACATTTTATATATATGTTCTGCGATACAAGTTTGAGACATGGATTGCGAAAGAAGAAGACCGCTGGAAAGAAGAAAAAGAAGCCATCATGGGGATTGTTCTGAATTTTATGTTGAACTAAAGTACCCGATTGAACTCTGAAAATATAATTTCAGTACGTACGCCATAGGGAAATCATTGTTTCAATTTATTTTAATTTATTTAGATTTAGTTTTTAACTTCGACAGTCTCGACCGGATCCCTCCCGATAATCCGGACCGCCCAGAAGAACTTTGTGAAAAACATCTTGTGAGGACTGCCGTTTTGAAATATTGGGGTTGTGTAATTTAGTTTCTGATTATATATTCATATTGTTACACCATTCCAAAGAAAATTGGATTTTTAGAATTCTTAAGTTTTTTTAAGAACAATGGTACGTATGTAAGACCCTATATATGTTCTGAGACTTTACCGCAAAATGACCCCAATTCGTGAATGACCAATCAATTGAAATTACCTTATTAACTTCCTATATATGTCATGAGACTTTACCACAAAATGACCCCACTTCGTGAATGACCAATCAATTGAAATTATCTTATTGACTTTAAAATTTAATTTCAGCTTGTATACTCATATTATGACACCATTCAAAAAGAAATTGAATTCGGACAAGTTCGACATTTTGCTTTCAATTTTATGTATTAATCACCGACAGAAAATTGTAGGAGTTAAAAAACAAGAGAGATCCTTGTTTTTAGTTAAAACTAGTCAGTCTTAACGATAAACAAAGGTATGTGCATGATACGATCTAAAAAAATAAAATACGAAACTCGGTTTCGTTACTCTACAGTGTAAGGTTTCGACCCTAAGTCTGGGGACTTCAAGACAGATCGGCCACATGCCATTTCAAATTACCATATTGGTTTGTACAAATTTATTTCAGCTTATATACCCATATTATAAAATAATTCCAAAGGAAATTGAATTTTAATACGTTTTACATTTTATTAAATTATTCCAATGTGTTACAAAAATGACCGATGCCAAGTTTTAGTGGACCTTCCAAAGTACACAAAACCGAACAAGACCGGACTAGCTGACTCAGACGACTCATGTAAATGGCACATCCCAAATCCGCTTCGGCGTCATGTTATTCCTTACCGGTAAATCCTGCAATCTTCTAGGATTCTTTTGACGAGGCCCACGTGGCGGACGCGCAAACAGTCTGGGAATTTGTGGCTACACCACCAAAGCCTCGCAGTGCCTACTCCCATAGAGTCATGGAAAATCGGGGCTGTGCCATTATCACGCCTCGCCGCAGAGCGTCAGTGCCCCGTCTCGTCAAAGTAAAGATCGCAATTGATTCTCTACATCTCCCAAATCGACCCCCTTCCCTATTTATCTCCCCCCAAAACGATCGGCTTCTCGTCCAAGTAGCAACACCACCATCTCCTCTTCCAAGCACGAAAGCACACCAGCAACAGCAGCGGTTCTCCCCATCGCAATGGCCATGTTCGTCCTCCCATGCACCGTCGGGGAGTTTCTCTACCCCCCGGAGTGGACGAAGATGACCGCCTCTATGTCTGGGCCTTCTCCCGTCGCAGGCTCCCATATTACATGGCCGACTTGTTCCTTCGCAACAGCTTCAACTACCACCGCACCCTGGCTACCCCTCGGTTCGAGTTGGAGGTGTACCCGAGAAGCTTAGCAATGGTCGTGCGCTTCGCTAACCCGGTGAACTCCTGCATTCTGTACAATCACGACTTCCAATGCAGCAGCGAGATCATCGTCTTCACTCGCGCCAACATCTTCACCAACTATGATGACTCCTTCTCGAGGGGCCACTTCATCCATACTCTGTACCACGGGCCGACACGAGCGCAGCACGGGGCGTCGAAGTCGGCGGCATGGCATGCGTAGGCGCGGGGAGCCGGCGGGAGGCGCGTGGAAACTGGCGTACGGGCTGGCAAACGAGGAGCTACAGATGGCGCCTACTAGCGCGCCATTTCCAACTATCAATGTGGGTTTAGTTTAAATTCCAGGTTTAGTGTGTGTGTGTGTGTGTGTGTTTGGGGTGTCACCAGAAAGTTGTTCTTGGATCGTGTATTTTGGGTCTTTTATAAGCTCCTCCCACTAGTAATGAAAAACCGCGCCTCTTAGTCTTACCTTTTGCTATAAATTTATGGTGTTACGCGTAATCTCTGAAGAAACTATCTCGGTTTGTGCACTGCAACTTCAGTTAACTGTGTCGTTTCCGAACATTCTATGTTTGTTCTACATATGAACATTTCGACCGTAGCATTTTAAAGTTGGACAGTCCACACGAAACTTCAAACTATCGAGAGTAATGGCCAGAAATAGCCGTTGGGCTAGCCGGTGCGCTGCCATTTGCCTATTTATTCCTCACCCCGTTCATGTGGTTTCCATTCGACACAAATCTGGATTTTTCACCTTACCAGAGATTATATGATCCTCATCGCCGACATGGATGGATTCAAACACTTCCCGGAGGACCCGTGGACGAGAGGCGACCCGGCTATGCGACTGCCATTTGGCGGTGCGTCATGTCTACCAACCAAGCAATGGCGTCCATGGAACAACAACTCTGTGGACGCTCTCTCGTCAGTCGAGTGCTAGGGTCACGGCCTCCAGTATCGTCGTGCGACGTCGTGGCCGAGCTTGGCACACAATGCTCCATTCTGTGGATCCAAGTTCTCATCAACGTGTGCGTGCCGCCCGACAATTTATTCATATGGTTCTAGTCAGCCGACGACTGTGAACGCGTCTTCCACACCTCAAAAACTTTCAGGTGCGGCGGTGCGGCCATCATTTTCTCTCTTTGGCATCAAGCCTATGGTGGCACACTGTCCGAGCTTGGCTATCTATGCACGCTAAGCTTCGATGGACCCCCTTTCCACGCCAGAGAGCCGGAGGCGGTGAACCTGCTCATCAACAACCTCAGCGGCGAGGTTGTGGAGATGTTGCCGACCTTGGACATGTGGTGCATGGAGTTCAAGGTGTGGATAAAGGACCCGTGAACTGTCCCAAAGGTGTACCGCGTAGAGATCCCGCGGCCGATGACCGGCGACCCTATATCTTCGTCGCCTCCATCCTCGCCAGAGAGAATGCGCTCGTACACCCACCCGATCTTCATCCATATAATCGATGTTGCCAACGGTCGGCCGATCATAACCGAAAATCCGAGTCGTCGCTCGCGCGACGGCCGACACGCCTTTAGAGGAAGAGCGAGCGGAGCAACATTCTGATCGACGTTGGTTTTATATAATAAATAATCCGTGTATTGCAATTTGCGCCAGATTTATCAATAAATAAATGAGGCCAACGCGCCGCCGCAGTTCTTGGCATTGCAGCGCCGGGGTTTGAGACTGCGCGCGGAGGGGAAGAATCCCACGGTGTAGAGGAAGGCTTTCGGGTCTACAAATGGTTTTCAGTCAATACACTTATAATATCCTGGTCAATGTGTCTGCCACAGTCAACAAAAAATATGAAACTCACAAATATATATTCGGACGACACGAATTTTTCATTTTGGCGCCGATTTTTCCGTTCGGCAGTTTCCCCCTCACTCTAACTCGAATTTGGGTGTCGACTGCAGTCAGATACATTTCGATTTTTTGCCCCATCCCCTCTACACCGCCCTGGCGGCCTACCTTTCCCCTCTCAGTACGCCGCCCCGTCCCTTCCGACGGAGCAGCGCCATCGCCAACCCCACCCCGGCCACACTCTTCTCTCCTTCTCTCTTGTCTCATTGGACCCAACGTTCTCTCTTCCCCGTTAATGGTATGTGATTTCTTCGGATCTATGAAGTACAAGAGAGTGGATCTAATTTGATCTATGATTAATTTCACACCTCTACCTTTTGGGAGGATCACTGCGGATTCTACCACAACCCTAAAGGCACGTGTGGCTTGAAGAACGAAGGAAAAAGGTCCAGTTTTGTCATACGTATTCCCGAGGACAAAAATTATATGGTACGTGTTGGTTCACCAGGTGCTCGCATATAATTGCTTGCTTAACTACCATCCGAACAGCAGTTCAACACATATGGATTATGTGTCTTGTAATTTTGGTTTTGTAAAATGATATTTGACTGTTGTTTGATGTAGTTTGTTCCTTGCCGTGTGAGGAAACAGATAAATTACACAACTGGGGACCAAATGAAAATTGTGAGTCCATATGGATTTTTGTATAAATTTGTTCTCGAGAAAGAAGAGGACACCACAGAGATAACTGGTGCAACTGGAATGACCTTGTCAACCACTACGGATTATACTATTTTGATAAGATAGTGGTGGATTTGGATCACCATGAATTCTTCAAAGCTACTATACTTGACCACTCCAATAAAGAAAATGATCTGCTCTTTAAGCTAGGTTATATATATATAATATCCTCTATCTACAAAGGCAAGTATAGATTTGTAGACTTGTATGCAGATGTATATTCTACTAACATTAATTGTAATGTATGATATGCAGATCAACAAGTCAATGTGTTTCAGTATCTGTTAGCTATGCAATGTAACAAAATTAACAATCAATAGCTGATGCATAATTCATGTCTCTTGTTATTAGTTTCTTCAGAATTACAACCTCATACTACATAGCTATTAATTTAGCATGTTGTGGTTTCTTTCTTATTTTGTAGAATACGCAGTAGTACTTGATTGTTTCGAATACAATGAGTCATTGTCGTCACTATGTTCTAAACATTTACAAAGAAGTTTTTATTTCGCTAGAAATTACTATCAACGCACGGATTTTCCTATTATCCATAAGGTTACAAACAGAAACATTGGGGGTGCTACACTAGTAACAAGCTAATTAATCAAACTCAAATGGCCTTTTACATATTTTAATTATACGTGCACCATCATTGATATGTCCGGTCCAATTTGCAGAAGATTGGAAATGGATTTCATCAACAATTCAGCATCCCCTCATCAGGTGTACTATCCTTTTCGATGGAAGGATCAAGCCACAAAGACACTGTACCATGGTTTGTAGATAAAGAGGTGAATTTACGCTGGAGAAGATACGGTGGAATGAATTTTCTACTAACGATGGGATTAAAATTAGATCGGTCATCACTCTCTGCGCTAACAGGATCAACGGTGCTATCCATATGTGTCTTCATTAAGTAATGTGACAGGTAGTATTCTGTACAATAGGGTACTTGAAACATAAACTTAGGTCCGGTAGGATTTAGATTAAGGTATGTGATGATTCTATGTTGTAAGTATTACCCCTATATTTGGTCATCATGTCCTGCAATGGCAATACTCAATTATCAATATATGTACTGATTTGCACCAATATCTGACAAATTTCGGCCCATCCGATAATAGCATGGAATTTCCGAAATTACGTACCCCATCCACACATTTTCGGACCCTCCAATAAATCATCAACCGGTTGTAAATCGGAGCCGCAGCTTTTTAGGGTACGGCTGTTTTTAAAACCGACTCGCGTTTATAAAATCTCGGAACCCCTACTAGATCGTGGACATCCTGGATCTGCTAGAGTCGGCCACCAGAATAGGCCGCCTCAAGCGGCTACGCCGGACATTATGCTTGGCCGCTGCCGATGCCCGACATATCAGAGTTGGGCCATTTTTTGAAGCCGCATGAGGGTTTGTTTCCCAGCCAAGGCGGGAACCCGGCTCCAATAAGGCATGATTATTAGCACCTTATGCTTCGAAACGGCTGGGAGGACCGGCTGAGGCCTATGCACGGGAACCGGCTGAGATTGTGGGTATCATAGTAGTGATAACTAATACTCCTCTTCAAGACCACTTCTACACTTGCATATCTAGGAATTAAGTTAAAAACAATTGATAATTGTGTTAATCTTAGTACATAATGTAAGTAATAATAAACACCATGTATGACAAAACATGGATGTTTTACATTCATGAAACCAATACAACACCTGTTTTATCCGCTTATGTTTCTCGGGCACAGAGAAAAGAACCCACTATCGAACACTTACTCCATATTTGATGCAGCATGATCCATTCATTCCACCAAGCACCCCTAACACACCCATGTGCCCCGTGATAAGATCCTATGTAAAGGCTATACATGATAAGGTGAACCTGTTCCTATCCCTCTATGAATTCGACCTTGGTGAATGGATAGAGTACCTTGTTCCGGCATAATTTGTGTACTTAGGTACTCACCCATGATGACGTTGTAGACGATGCCAAATACGCCCAAGAAGATGCCCAAGAAGGTGTCCATCAAGAAGAAGAGAGTAGAGAAAGAGTCTTTAGGGTCGCCGGACCATCTGGCAGATCGAACTGGACGATCCAGCATTGGACCTTCCGCTCGTTCATGATAGAGCACTACTAGACTACTCCGGCACCCATCCAATGATCTTCTTTCGTTGCACAGGATGGACCGACAGAAGCCTCTAGATGATATGTCACCTGAACCTCTGATCTCCCACGAACTTGTTGATACGTGTCAAACATATCTATATTTTTTATCATTTCATGATTGTGTATATGACCGTTACATGTTTTTGCACTACAAGAATTATGTTGATACATGACCCTTTTATAATGACCGTGGATGAAATGGTCATAGATCCATGACCATTTTTAATTTGTTGGTCATGACATATTTGGGAGGGACTAAACCCCTATATTCATATGACCTTTTTGGCAAAAAAGTCATGATTTCCTTTTAACAAGATAGTCATAGAACATAATACCTCGTGTATGACCTTTTTTTTGCTTAACTAAGACCAATTAAATTTGTCATGAGTTTGTTGGCAGTGATTTTTTCCTATGTATCATGTCCACGTGTAAATTTTTGCCTATGTGTCATGTCCACATGTCAATTTTTGCCTATGTGTCATGGCCACGTGTCAAATTTTAATCATCCACTGAAACAAAAAAAATGGACAAAATGGGGACTTGAACCTGCGCCTCCCAAGAGCTCTACAACCCACATAACCACTAAGACACCGATTCTTTTGTGATAAATTGGAAGTGCAGCTGTATTTGTACACTTAGTAATCGCTTACGTTGGAAGCGCACCGAACTGACATGTGGGGCCACCTCCCTCCGAGCTGACATGGAGCCCCGCTGATACGTGGGACGGTCACACATGAACTCAAATAGAAGAATAAATACGCAAGAATAGTGCTCCCGCGCGGGATTCGAACCTGCGCTCTCGAGCTTCACAAGCTACAGGCTAACCATCAGGCCAACCATTATTTGTTGACAAGCAGCACCCACCTTCGATCTGATGTGTGAAGCACCCACCGTGGCTGACAAGCTCCACCGCCCTGACAGGTGGGATCCACCTCCGACCTGACGGGCGGGACCCGCCACATGGTTAGAGAGAAATCAGAAACTGCATAAATAATGCATCGTGGGGGACTTGAACCAGCGCCCTCGCCGTTGCACAACCGAACTGGACCCTTACCAACAGGCCACTTCCGAACTTGTGACTAAGTACCGCGCTGAACCCTTTTCTCTCTAACGTTTGAATGGTCTTTTGACAAGATCATGCGGCCCGTTTATTTTTTCTTTTCTCTTTAACGTTTCGGTATGCCGAGTGGGCCAACGGCCCATAGCGCTGTGTGGCTATCCGGTGCTCCCTTTGGGTGCGGCTAATGGGCCATGTAAAACGATTAAAGCCTTTTTCCCAAATTCCAGAAATTAAAAAAATGGCAGGAATTAAAATAAACTTTGCAAATTCATAGAATATTCCTTGTAACTCGAAAAAATACAACTAATATGTCAAAACGTTCATAAAAATATAATCTAATGTTTTGTATCAAGCTAATATATATTTTAAAAAATTAAATTAAGACTAGCTTATACGAACGAATTGAACCCTTATACAAATTTCAAAATACGGTCAAAACTGGGGTCATGACCGTTCATACCTAGGTATTGAATCTGGCAAAAATCATGGTGTATCTATGATGAAATAGTTACTTGTGTACCTAAAAATGATTTTTACAAAAAATAAGGAGAAAACTACAAGGCACCTCTAGTTCAAATTTGGCCCGGTTTCAACGAAATCGGCGGAAATTTTTCTTTTTCGAAACAGGTGTATTTTGAGCTATTGAGAGGTAGTAACTTTGTTATTTGTGGATCAAATATTACATAATATATTTATAATTTTACTTTGTACAATTCTGCAACATTTTTTGTGTATGTGCTTCACAAAAGAACCAAGTTTTGACACTCCGGAAATGGAAAATGGTATTTTTATTCAACGGAAAATAAAAATTTCTTTGTGAACATTGTTAGTTGTATCAAAATGCATCTTTGTGTGTAATATGGTCACATTTAAACAAACTATGCCATGGATGTGGCCATAACATCCGTCATTTCGCCCGAAAGCCATGAATCTTCGTAGGAGATAGCTCATTTCTGTGAACACATTTTCCACCAAATTTTCGTATTCCAAGTTTAGTATTTTTGGTGGATACTAGGACATATATAATAACACCACGCGAAGATCTTGCATCGTTTCGAGTTTTTTTTTTGAATTTTTTGGAATTTTCTAAGCCGGTCTCGGAAAACGGTCAAAACGGGGGACATGACCGTTCGTACCTAGGTGTTGAATCTTGATGAAATCTTGGTGTATCTATGTTGAAATAGTTACTTTGGTACCTAAAAATTATTTTTGCAAAAAATAAAGAGAAAACTACGAGTCACCTGTAGTTCAAATTTGGCCCGGTTTCACCGGAATCGGCTGAAATTTGTCTTTTTCGAAACAGGTGTATTTTGAGCTACTGAGAGGTAGTAACTTTGTTATTTGTAGATAAAATATGACATAATATATTTAGAATTTTACTTTGTACAATTCTGCAACATATTTTGTGTATGTGCTTCACAAAAAACCCCAGTTTTGACACTCCGGAAATGGAAAATGGTATTTTTATTCAACGAAAAATAAAATTTTCTTCGTGAACATTGTTAGTTGTACCAATATGCATATTTGTGTGTAATATGGTCACATTTAAACAAACTATGCCATGGATGTGGCCATCCGTCATTTCGCCTGAAAGCCATGAATCTTCGTAGGAGATAGCTCATTTCTGTGAACACATTTTCCACCAAATTGTCGTACTCCAAGTTTATTATTTTTGGTGGATACTAGGACATATATAATAACACCACGCGAAGATCTTGCATCGTTTCGAGTTTTTTTGAATTTTCTGGAATTTTCTAAGCCGGTTTCGGAAAACGGTCAAAACGGTGGACATGACCGTTCGTACCTAGGTGTTGAATCTTGATGAACTCTTGGTGTATCTATGTTGAAATAGGTACTTGGGTACCTAAAAATGATTTTTGCAAAAAATAAAGAGAAAACTACGAGGCACCTGTAGTTCAAATTTGGCCCGGTTTCAGCGGAATCGGCTGATATTTGTCTTTTTCGAAACAGGTGTATTTTGAGCTATTGAGAGGTAGTAACTTTTTTATTTGTAGATCAAATATGACATAATATATTTAGAATTTTACCTTGTACAATTCTGCAACATATTTTGTGTATGTGCTTCACAAAAAAAAACCAGTTTTGACACTCCGGAAATGGAAAATGGTATTTTTATTCAACGAAAAATAAAATTTTCTTCGTGAACATTGTTAGTTGTACCAATATTCATCTTTGTGTGGAATATTGTCACATTTAAACAAACTATGCCATGGATGTGGCCATAACACCCGTCATTTGGACCGAAAGCCATGAATCTTCATAGGAGATATCTCATTTCTGTGAACACATTTTCAACCAAATTGTCGTATTCCAAGTTTATTATTTTTGGTGGATACTAGGACATATATAATAACACCACGCGAAGGTCTTGCATCGTTTCGAGTTTTTTTTTTTTGAAATTTCTGGAATTTTCTAAGCCGGTTTCGGAAAAGGGTCAAAACGGGGGACATGATCGTTAGTACCTTGGGGTTGAATCTTGATGAACTCTTGCTGTATCTATGTTGAAATAGGTACTTGGGTACCTAAAATGATTTTTGCAAAAAATAAAGAGAAAACTACGAGGCACTTGTCGTTCAAATTTGGCCCGGTTTCAACGGAATCGGCTGAAATTTGTCTTTTTCGAAAGAGGCTTATGTAAAACTGTTTACAGTAAGTAATTTGAGTTTTTGTAGATAAAATATTGTCTAGTAACTTTATAATTCTACTTTGTACAATTTTGTGTCATATTTTGTGTGTGTGCTTCACAAAAAAACCCATTTTTGACACTCCGAAAGTGGAAAATGATATTTTTATGTAAAGAAAAATAAAACTTTCTTCGTCAACATTGTTCGTGGTTCCAAGATACATCTTTGTGTATAATATGGGTAAGTTTCAATAAACTATGCCGTGGTTGTGGCCATAACATTTGTTATCGGGTCTGAAAGCATTGGACGGGGACAATGTTTACCATTTGATGGCGATTGAAAAGCGTGCAATATATTTCATCGTAAGACCAACTATGGAATGTTTTATGAAATGGTCTCCAAATACAAATTTCATTCTATGTACTCCGAAGCCGCAAAGGTCTCTGTGCTTCGCGCAACCCTCGAGAAAACAACAATGTGTTCCCCGAGACATCTTTGTAGCTAGAGATGATGGACGGTGTTTTGGTCGTTTCTCGATAAAAAATGTATCAATTTAGGCTGACCCCAACGCAAAGGAACTTCCAGCGGGAACTTCGGTCCACCTCAGCAAAAATTAGCATTAAAAATTTCTCGTACCCAGCTCACACAGGATCAATTAGCATTAAAAATATCTCGGAAGCAGCGCTATGTTCTGCCCGCCCCACACATGATCAATTAGCATTACTATGTTCCGGTAACCATCTAAGTTCCTCCAAAAATCTCTCTCTTCCTTAAATCGATGCCACGTAGGAATTTTTGCTGAGTTGGACCCGAAGTTCCTGCTGAAGTTCTCTGCATTGGGATCAGCCTTAAAGAAATATAAATTTTTGAAACTTATTGCATGAGTACAACTTAACTTTATGCCGATAATAAGTTTTACATTAAAAAGAAAAATAACATGCATCAATATTACACCTAGCTCTAAATAAGGCACTCAATATGGGACCTCAAAGCCCGGGGCCCGGTGGCAGCCACACTAGTTTGCTAGGTGGAGAATAAGGCCTTCCGTAATGGGGGTATCTTAGCGCGGTATCATAGGAAAAATGCTGATGTGGCACTATGTTTAATGAGGAAACAAAAGGGGGTTGTATCTTATTTAGGATACGGCTCTTGCACGGTATCATAGGAAAAATAACTTGTTAGACCAATCACATATAAGTATGAGCCAAAATCATTAAATACATGCTTACTAAGATACACCACTTAACATACAATGCATTAGAATGGTTGTATCTTGCAATCGTGTATTACCTAGGATACCGCGTCAAGAGACGATGCATTATGGAAGGCCTAAGACTAGCCACAATGGGGGTATCATAGGTAGTATCATGCATGCCATGTTGGCAAAAAGCTGAGGTGGCAGTGCAATAAATGAGGAGAGAGGTGATGGTGGTATCATAGGTAGATACCGTAACATAACGCATCACGAGACAAAATGAGTCTATATCACAATAAATACAGCACAATATGATACCACAAACATGTTACTACCCATTGTGGGTGTAGTAACATAGACTAGTATCATATGCATGATACTAGTGTATGATACTTCCCATTGTGACTAGTCTAAACCTGTTTGCGAAAATATGCCCGCGGTGAATTGAGCGCCACCCGCTCGTTATCTGCGCCCTTTGCGAAATTTTCAGGCCCCACTCCCATAACCCTAGTCGCACCGCGGGCACTTCCCATCCACCGCCGCCACTTCCCCTCCCCTCCCCTTCCCATCCCCTCCGACTCCAACCCAGATCTCCAGATCGCGTCGCTAGCGCTCCGTCCTTCTCTCTCGGCGCCGCCGCAATGGCCACCACCGGGCGCCCGCTGGTCTCTATCAAGGCCCTGGAGGGGGACATGGCCACAGACTCATCTGGCGTCCCGATGTCGCATGTCTTCCTCGCGCCAAGCCGCCCCGACGTCAACGTCCGCCTCCGCAGCATCATCGTTGCCCCCGCGCTCGCCGCCACCGCCGTCTCGTCCCTCGTCCTCGCCCGCGACCACCGCATCGTGTCCGTCCCCGATTTCCCGCTCGTCGTCTCCGACTCCTCCGAGGGCATCGAGAAGATCGCCCAGGCCATCAAGGTCCTCAAGCAGCTCGGGCATCCTCGAGCGCCTGCTCTCCATCCCCAAGGAGAAGCTGCTCCCGCGCCCGCCTCACGCCCCATCACTAGACAACCCCGCCTCTCACGCGCGTCCCCGGCCGCCATCGCCGTTACCAATCTCCCTCGCCTGGACACTGCGTCCGTGCTGCTGCCTCCACCCCCGTCCCAGTCGCCGGCCGACAGGTTTCGATGTTTTGGGGATCGAGCAGTCGCAGAAGCTGGTGCGCGAGGACGACACCAAGTGGAAGTGGTCATGCTTCAAGGTACGTGCGCGCGCCTGATTCCTCTGCCCTGCTCTGTTTTCCCTGTTTCGTTTTGTTCGCCCGCGGTGCGTCGCCAGATCGGAGTGGTGGTCATGGCATTTATTGACTTTGTTGCGTCGTGTGTGGTTGGCTTTTGTTGCTGCAGCCGTGGGAGACGTACACCGCAGACACATCCATCGATCTGACCAAGAACCACAAGCCCAAGACCATGCTCGACAAGATCGCCTACTATACAGTCAAGTCACTGCACTTGCCCACCAACATCTTCTTCCAGGTATGTGCATCTGCCCCATGGCTAGTTTCGAGTTTCTAGTTCAGGCTGTTTTGCCAGAGAGCGTAAGACGGCCGTGTCTGCATCGTGGCGTGTCATGGGGGACAGAGAAGCATGGTCCCTGTCACGCTTTGGTTCAGGTTCCCCTGCATTCTGGGAAGTCAACTATTTGTATTTTCTATCTGGAACTAGAACGTGGACCAAAGGGAGTAGTGTTTTACCAAACAATTTGTTGGATCGAGCCGTTTTATTCAGATAGATGGCTACAGAGTACAGTGGTGTCATGCTGAAGAATTGACTCATGGACCTTCAACAAACTTTAAAAAGTCAAAACAAAAATTAGAATAGTGACTTGACATCACCATACATATATGTGCAATTTTTCTGCTAGATCATACTACTAAGCATGATATTTTTTATTGCTTGCAATGCAATTGACAGGATACCATTTCTTTTGTCAGTACTAGTAGCTGTTTATCATGAATTTTGCACAAAGTTTATCCTCTTGATCTCCTCTCTGTATTTCTGTGTCCAGAAGAACAATCAAGTTATCCATTTCTAATACAGTAGTATTAACTTTAACCTTAATTGTTGTAGTTACAAACTCTTGTCGTTGTTATACAAATTCTGACCCTTCAAATTGGATGCTGAGGAGGTATGGCTGCCGTGCAATGATGCTGGAGACCGTCGCTGCAGTGCCAGGGATGGTGGGCGGCATGCTTCTCCACCTGCGTTCCATCCGGCGCTTCGAGCGACGGGTGGATCCGCGCGCTGCTGGAGGAGGCAGAGAATGAGCGCATGCACCTGATGACCTTCATGGAGGTGGCGCAGCCCAGGTGGTACGAGCGCGCCCTCGTCATCGCCGTCCAGGGCATCTTCTTAAATGCATACTTCAGCGTTTGTATTTTCTTCTTTCAGTTATGATGATTTACCCCAAAGATTCATTACTAGCTGTTTAATCTACTCGTTGACTGCCATAGCAATTACTAGTTTGTTAGTAAATGAATTTGGGAGTTTGGGAGTTTGGCATAAAGATTCTCAATTTTTGCAACTTTATTGAATTAAACCTGTGAGTGCGCTGATTGGACTCTGTTCTGAAATACTGTCATGTAGTGGGATAAATATTTACACAGTTGTGATGTTGTATGTGCCTACATGGTTATAGCAATATTAAGCAGGCTTTTGTAGAATGCGGATGATTGTTGGTTCTGGCGGTCATACGGTTATGTATACTTGTGGCCCACTTTGTCTCACAAACCTTTTGTAGATTGTATTGGAAATTGATGCTCATGCCTGAGTTCTGCAATCTGTGTGGCTTCTCTTGCCTGGTAGCTGGATCCTAAATAGCACATGGAACATTGGAATGCTGCTAGTGACATCTATGCTGATACGAATTTTCTAAATTGAATTTGTATGTGAAATATTTATCAAGTCTGAATCCCAAATATTTATCTCTAGCAGTGCTATTGTGTTTATATATTGTTTTGGTTCATCATTGTTGTTTTGTTTGTTCCTTGAAACACCATTATTGTGTAACTCTATTCATTGCTTACTATATCTACCCCGATAGTTATGTGTCGTAGTACATTCTGAATATAATAGTTTCCTTAACTTGGGAACTCAAAATATTAGTAAATACAGTTGACTTGTGGTATTATGTTGCCAGCTTCATCTGTTTTGATCTTAAGAATATTGCCTTCAACTGATTCATTTTTCATTTTATTCTTCAGCTGAATACAATTGGCAAACTTTGTTATGTTGTGCAGCAGAGGCGCCACCAGGGTAGTATGTATATCCAACTTTCTCTTCTCTCTTTCTTCGCTCTGTGATGGTAATCTCTTGTTGTTGTGGTTAATCTATGGCAGCTATACCTGCAGTTGGTTCACTAAATTAAATCATAAATCCATTGCAGTTGGTTAGGTTTGGATTAATTACTAGCAAGTGATACTTCTCCAGCATACCCTTCGATGTTGGCATGTTTACTGTTTTTCTCCACTAGCATCTATTTGAGCCAAAAAATATATAATGTTCTGCTATCGGATAACGCAGACCCATCATTTATTTGCTGTAAATAAGCAAATGCTTCTAGAGTTTCCAAACAACGAAGCTTTATATTCTTTCAATATCTTAATGATATTGTCTTTGTGTCTAAATAAGCAAATGTTGAACCATCATTTACTTATTGTAGGTAAGAAAATGCTTCTGTCTGTGTCCTTGTTGTTTTATCTGTCGAGATCAAGTCATAGATCAGCTGGCTATCGCAGACCCTCTCCAACACGGTATTATTCTCTTTCCTGCAAACGCTCGAAACGTTTGCTTTGATATGTTCTGCTTCTTACATCAGTGTTGCCATTGTAGTTGCTCTGCTGCTTACATTAGTGTTGATATTTGTTGGCATTGCAATCCCTCGGTATCTGTACGCTAATGCTGGTAGAACTTGAAATGTTTTCATGCACCCTGAGTCTCCCATTTTATATTATTTGACCTACCGTTGTTTCTTCTTTGCATGCATGAGCTGGGAGTTATAGCATTTGTTCCATATTGCGCCCAGAAGACTCCATTTCCTTATGATGAGCCATACGTGTTGAGACTGATGTTGATGTGTTGAGATTTCTGGGACCTGACAGAAGCATTTGTGACTTGGTCTGTTCTTTGAACCTGTAATATGGCGTGACCTGTAATATGTGGTGATGCTCTGTGATGATTTGTATTCCTGAAATATGTGATGTAATTCAAATTTATTGTAATTCAAATGAAGTTTGAATTTAGATTTGTTTATAGATATTTGAATTTGATCTAGCATGAAGCAAGTCAGCATAAGAGTATAAAGCCCATAACGAGAGCATTTTCATGAAATTATTGGGCTGTGATAAAAGGCCTCAACCCAACTAACAGTGGACTCTGTTTGGTAGTAAAATAAATATTGTTTCGAAAAAATGTACCATAAAAGGCCAGAACTGGGAAATAAATTGTACTGTAGAAAGGCCAAGGCCCAGAGAATAAGCCTACCTTAAATACGCCAATGGCCTGGAATAATATTAGCTGGCCTGTTAAGCTGAAAAAATTGCAAAGAGAAGGAATAATATTAGCTGGCCTGTTAAGTTGAAAAAAATTGCAAAGAGAAGAAACATTAAATGGGCTAAAATATTGGGCTTGGCCCGTTTAGAGGAGCTGTGTGGATTGGGCTAAATCTCTTTCATGACCTACTCAGTTGGTCATAATTTTGCCACTTAGGATTGGCCACGTAGGATCTGACGTGGCTATGGCAGGATATCACATGACCAAATCAATAGGTCATAGGGTTATGACTCCTCTGATTGGGTCATAGAGGCTATGACAATTCCATTAAATTAGTCATTGACGATCAAATAAGACGCTCGGTATGTGACTTTCCATTTTTGGTCAAAAAGGGGTCATGAATAAAACTACGTGACCTTCTAGTGACAAAAATTGGGAGTCATGTATCAACATATTTCTTATAGTGTTGTATGGTTTTATAAAATTTATTTGACTAGCCTATTAATCCATTGCCTAGTGCTAGTTTTTATTTATTTTCCTATGAATTACAGAAAAGAGTCAAAAATTAGATTTCTCGAAAACATGTGAAAAATTACAGAAAATCTAATTCACCGGAAAACTGACAAAGCCAGAAGGGGTCTCAAAGGGGGACCACTAGGAGAGGGGTTGAATGTCACAACCCAGTTTTGGGTCACTTCTAACACATGAGGGAAGCCATTTTTGTGAGCCAACAAAAACTTTTTAATGCCCTTGTATAATCCAACGTTATGTAATGAACCATGGTTATCTATGCAATGCAAGCAAGCCTTTGATTAAAAATCATTTATTATCCTTCCTGATGTTTTCTGATTATTTCTATGTTATTTTCTACATGATGTTTTCAGTATTTTTCATCCAAATTCTTGTGACATTGTTTCTTTCAACTTAATGATAATATTTGACTTTGTTTAAACCAAGAAAACATTTTGGAAAAAGAATGATTGGATGTTTTCTTTTAATTTTTCTATGGAAAACTAGTTCTAAAAAATTAGCCAAGTAACTGTTTTTAGCTCATGTCATCTATATGTTAGGGAATCATATTTTATGTTTTCTTGACATGAATGTGTTCTATAATATATGGAATAAAAATGTGTGAGCTTGGTTTGAAAATTGATTTGATAAAACAATCAATTGCTTGATGGTTTTTGTGTTAAGAAATTAAGGCAGAAAGGTGTTTTTTTGAAAAACTGAGGAAAACGGGAACTAGCTATTTTTTCACCTAGTTTTCAGGGTCCATTTGAATCTCAAATTTGTTTTCTTTTGATGTTTCTGAAATTTCAAATCTTTCTTGACACAACCAAACTTTGAAAACAAATTTTGGATTGGGTTTGGTTCATGAAAACAGAATCAACATTTGCCTAATCCAGTCTGTTTCCAACACTTAGCAAAATCGACCAAGTCTTTTTGACTGAAACTGAAATTTCAGAAAAACTGAAAATTGCACCAAATTCAATTGATCATAACTTTTGATTGGAGAAGTTTTTATCTGTGACACTTGGACCATATAGAAGACATCTCATCCCTTATCATTTTCCATGCCTTGGATGTTCGATGAGTTGACTAGAGAGGAGAGGAGGGGAGAGAGATCAGAGAGGAAAAAGAGGGGAAGTGGCATGGGGGGCTGACAGAGTGCCACTGTGCGTGCGCACTGTCGCCATACCCATGCCATTTTCAACTCACCTGCCCATTGCTGGCCTTGACCACCCCCTAGTCTACCTCCTGGACACGCCCAAGGGGAAAGGGACACGGCATGGCCGCCGGGAGCACGTCCCCGAGCCCATTGCTGCCACCCCGAGCGTGCCCTCGTGCGCACACCAGTGGCCCCGTGGCTATAAAGCCACGGGCATGCCCTCGTCTCGCCAGCACGCTCCACACACACCCCTCTCGTGCACCCGTACCCTATCGCTTGCAGGTACGCCGGAGAGCCCATCGGAGCCGCCGCAGACCCGCAGCAGCGCGCCATCGACTGGAGCTGTTCCGAGTCGCAACTCCACAGCCCCTGCACCCCCTCGAGCATGTGACACCACCCTGACCCCGCGCCACCGTCCCACGCATCCCCTAGGTGAGAAAATCGCCGATTCGCTGCCGTCCGTGCGCTCCGATCGTGCGTGAGAGAGAGAAGAGAGAGGGAGGAGGGAGATGACCGTGCACTGTTGATCGTGAGATCAACAACCACGTTTGAATCCCGAATAGTTACGCGTGCCGCGTGCACGAGAGAGAAACCAGCCCACACACATTTTCTTTTCCTTTTTAAAAATCAACACAAACATGGACGTTACTTTAATCATTTTAAAAATAGCTAAGATCAAAAATAAAATCAGCAAAAATTCTCAGTGGTAGATCTACAAATTCCTGAATGCATGCAACTTGTAGATCTACATTTGAATCATTATTTTGCAAATGATAAGTCTTGTGCCACACACTATCTGTTAGGATAAAAATAGGATAACTTTTTGTTGGAGTGTTCAAATTATGCAAACTAAAATTCTCCGAGTAGCTATTGACTAGAACTATCAGTAGGGCTTTACCTCACATCAAGGTGAGCTACCATTTGGAAATGCCATCCACTTTGGTAAATGTCCAGTAGCACATGCTAGGATTTTTAGAAGTTGTTTAAAAATACTTTTTGATGTAAATCCAACTGGATCTGTTAGTTTATTGATAGATCTATGTTATCCTAGCTTGGTGTGATTTTTAGAGCTCTAGATTTATTTTGGCAACAGATCTAAGATTTTGCACTTTTCTGTTAGAAATAGTATGTGTAGAATTATTTTTAGAATAATTTCTTGCTAGTGTTATTTTGTTTTCTAGCATATTTAGATGTTGTGCATAGTCTTAAAAGGTTGTTTACTCACAAATCTAGCATGTTAGAAAGTGTGTGCATGTTGGGAAATTATATGGAGCTAGTATATGCATTGTATTGTTCTCTAGTTTTTATTTTAATAAATCTTGTGATGCAAAGTATAGCTAGTTTTATTCCCTAAGTTGTTAGTGATGTTTTGATTGGGTCCAGTACCATTTTGGTACTAATTAAAAGTTGTTTTCACCTCTGTTAGGTTGCACTTTATTTCTTAGAGATGCATGTGTAGTTGTGAGTGCTTATTTGTTCATAGTATGTTATTCTCAAAAAGTTCAATAGTTGTAATTTTGTTTGGTGGGAAACTTGTTTTCCACAAGTAGGACCAGAGGCTTAGGACCTTTTTAATGTCATGGAAAACTTAGTTGTACACCCACTGGTTCCATTTCATTTTGGTGAGAAATGCCATCTCCCAACCATAGTAGTAGTAGTAGTGGTAAATCTTGTTATTTTGGGTGTATGCTTGTGGATTGTTGCCTTGCAAACTTGTGTGTTATTTTTTTGTGCATTTATTGCTGTATGGTTTGGATTAGTACCATTGCTTGCTTAGTTTGGTTATGATTGAGTGTCCTTATTTTACTTTTGTGACGATAGAAAACGAGGAGGAGATAGTTGGTGCCGGAGGATATTACTAGCATTCCTGTTGCTACCACGAGCACGACCCTCAACTCCACCAAGGCAAGCCATCCTTAAATATTTCTATTATACTACTTATCATTATATATCATGAATCTTCTACTTCTGAAGTTTTATAAAAACTTGATTACCAAAACTATTTTTGAGTGGATATTAATACTATTAATATTATATAGGTATATTATCACGTTGCCATTAGTCAACTTGGTGTTACCAAGCCTATTAGACACCATAAGGTATATAAATACCGCCAAAGATAATAACTTTGAGTCCTCTAAGTGGACATTTTAAAAATGTGCTTTTCAAACAAATGACTTATGAAAAGTCCACGTTGAAAAGGCGGGACCTTGTTCACCGGGGGAGTGAAAGGGTGTGTTTTTCAAAGGTGTTTACAAAAGGCACATAACCTAGTCTTCGCTAGACAACCAAGACGTACTACCACTCTACCCCAACATGGGTACGGGGCCTATCTAGATGCTTGGTTTTGTTAGTGTGTGTTCTATCCCAATATGCTATAGAGAGGATTAATCTCTGAACCGAAGTGTTGCCAGGAGGGAGGAACGGGACATACACCGTGAGGGATTAAGTTCTCCTCCGGGTGCGACAGTTGGGTCTCCTGCCGTGGCAGGGTGGGACCTAGTGCCGGGGAGATTACACCCAACTGAAGGGATAAGCATATACTAGCTTGATCAGAGTGGACAGTTAGGATCATTCTTCTGATGCTTGCATATCGTTGTGTCGATCCATGGGTAGTTCATGGCAGATGAGTGGATCTTGTGGAATGTTTACACCTCTGCAGAGTAAAACTATTCTGAATAGCCGAGCCCTTGGATATGGGCAGTTGAAAGGCCATGTAGCTAGCATTGTGTCATTTTTCAGAAGGGTGTTTTGAAAACAATGGACTTGTACCTGAGAGGTACTGATGAAGAAGCTAGAGTTGTTTTCCAAGAAGTTTTGCAAAGAAAACTTTCTTTTATAAAACAAGTTTTATAAAACCTCTTGTACATGCGATATCTACAAGAGAAAGAAAACTATAATATTTTCTTTTGAAGTATCTTCTTCAACAAAGATAAAGAGATATCAAAGCAACCATGATGTTATCTTACATACACCATGGGTACTGAGCCCTATTTATAGCCTACCTATCCACCATATAAGCATACTTGCATTTGTAAGTTTATAAGGGATGACTTGCATAGTACATTCAAATGTACTCATATTGGTTTTGCCCCTGGCTATTTACTTGGCCAGACTTTGAGGAGATGCCACCTGAGGAGGAGTATTAAGAGGAGTATTTTTCCGACGACTCTGCGAATTAGGCCCGGCTCCCGGTCAGTAGCCTGTTGGTGAAGGCGTGACATGGGCTATCTACGTTATGTTATGTTATGTTTCCGTTGTGTGTTTTAAGACTTTTCCTGTCCTGTGTGGCAGCTATTAAGACTTGGTCATGTGACCATTGTTTGTAAGACTCTATTATATTGTAATGGATAATGTATATGCGTACCAACTACGTATGTTGTTCACGACTGAATTCCTGGGATCGTGAATATATGCATATGAGGGGTTCTAGACCATACGGTTTGGGGCCTCTACATTGATCCCTAGGGGCGGGTGGACCCTAGGCTACGCCCTTGGGTCATCCTCTCCCCTTTGTACTCGCCTCTCGATGACCTACGAATTATATATTTCTAGTGACCTAAAACAAACACTCTCGGAGGATTTACCCAGAAATGATTCAGAGCTCCGCCACCATAAAAAACCCTAGTTCGGGGGGACATAAGTTCCTATTCCAGCACCCTGTCGGGACAGGGATTCGTCTTCGGATCCATCTCCATCAACCGTGCTTCCTCCATGATGCTATGTGAGTATTTCCCCATGTACTAAAGGTTCATATCAGTATCTAGATGGTACTCTCTCTACCATGATATTCAATGTAATTATCTCATTATCTTCACTACATGACTGGGGTCCATTTTATCTAATCGGTGTTGTGCTTGTTGGGATCTTATGAATTGTTACATTATGGTCTATTTACTCATGGGTTATTTACTTCCACTTCATGATTTATAGTCTTATATGATCTCCGGTCTAATGGTTAATGGAATTGCATCTTGGGGTTTGTTGTATGTTGAGAGAGCTGTTGGTAGGTTTGCCGGAGTAAAACAAACCTGAACCTCAATTTAGTTTTTGAGATGTATGGGATGAAGGAGGACCTTTTATGTGTGTTAATGCTATGGTTGGTATTTGCCTTAATGAATGTTTAGTAGTTGCGGATTCTTGTTGATGTTATAATCCTATATACATGTAATAACTAGTACGTATGAGCACATGTGTTGTGGCTTCTTCCCCTTATTTAAGTTATAGTCCCTTTATGCCATTTAATTTTTGAGATCTCCAAAAGAGAGCTTTGTGTTTGATACCGGGTTCATGCTTCATCTATACCTAGGCATGTGTGACAGAAATGTCTAAGGTCGAGGATGCGATGTTGCCACTAATGGTAAAACAACGGTGGTTATGCCTCCTTTGACAGTAAATATTGCTTACATTATGCACTATGATTAATGCAATTTTTTCGTTGCTTTGCACCCTAATACTAGAAAGAGTCAATCATAGAAGAACTCTCAAGTCTCCATGTGGGTTTATTATTTATAAATGTAGTTGGATTATAGTCTATATATTTTTTCGTACTGCCTATATGAACCATGCCATGAATATTCTTACTCATGAATTAGTTCAATTCTTTCAATTCCCCATCTTTAATTTGTTCACCCAACACATCTTATTTTGCTTAAAGAGATACCTCAAGTAAACCTATGGACCCTCGCCTATCTTTTGCTATTGTTGCTCATGTTTTTACGCACTTTTTACATGTTACCTTTTTGACATTATTGTTTTAGATTATCCAAACCACCTTTTACCATCATTATTAAACCTGTTTGATTTTCTCTTCGCCAAATTAGTCCCCACATAAACTGACAAATGTATTAGGTGTGTTGGACACACAAAAGAATTCTTGTATCTTAATTTCACGATCGCTTGAGAGGGATAAATTCAAACTACACATCCCTTGGCTCGATAAACCCTGGGTCATCCACTTAAGGGAAATTGATGATGTCCTAAAATCCTCTGCGCTTGAAGTCCCAACAAAGTCTAAAAGAAAATTAGCGCGTAGTAGACATCAAGCTATTTTTGGCAATGTAGCCGGGGAGGTGAGTGATCGAAGGTATCTTCTTTAGATCTTGCAATTGAATATTTTTTTCTTGTTTACTAGGTTAGCTTATGGAATAAATAAAAAAGAGTGAGCTTTATGAACTTTAGAACATTTATTTTGAAGTTGGTCATGAAGAATTTCAAGAAAGATTTAAAAATTCTCTAGAACTACATTCTTTGTTTATTAATCATCGTAGAGGCAATGTTATTAGTTTGCATACTTTGAATGTTAATTATATGGAAAGATTTAAACTTGAGGATGTTGGGTTTGATGATTATGGTCTTAATATTCCACCTACCTATGAAAAGAAAATTTATTGTGATGAGAATATGCCTCTTATTCGTGATGAAATAAACAATACCCACTTATTTATTCCTACTATTTATGTTCTTGATAATGAGTTTTTCTTAGAAAATTTGTATGATAATTCTCTAGATGATGGTCTTATGTTGCTTGATGATAATAATTACACTACTACTGAAAATGGGATTGGAGAGGTCTCAAATTTAGCTAGAATAGTCCCACACCTTTTGAGAGTGATCAATCATCTTGTTATAATATTGTCCAAAGTTGTTATGGAGAGGATATGACTTTAGATAATATTTATCCCACTATTTGGAGAGTGATAAGATTTTTGAGCTTGTGGGTCATGAAAAACCATCTTTATGTGATCATTATAGTGTTGAGTTTGTTCATGATTCTACGAAAAACTATTATGAGAGAGGAAAATATGGTGGTAAGAATATTCATATTACTAAGTTTCCTATAATTTTGAAAGTTTTGAGGTTTCTATTGTTTTGGTTTTGTTTGTTGGTTTCTTTATTCCCAAATGGTTATTATGGTAGAGGGAGAAAGTTCCCTTCTTTATGATGAAGGTTTTGAAATTGTACTTGTTTTGCGTTCTTATGCAAGTTACTTTGTGTTTTAGTGAGATGTTTATATACAAGATTCCTATGCGTAGGAAGTGGGTTATAATTAAGTATGTTTATATTTGCTTCTTAATGCTGACGCGGTCACACCTACAGAGTCCCCACTATTGGCCTAGTGGTTGTCTACCCAGCCTTAGGCCCATTCGAAGGCCTTTTGTCTACACAAAGCCCAGGCCTATCGGGCATCGGGAACTGACCTATGGACGTGTCGCACAAGGCAATCACGTGACAAACACCTAACTAGGTACGAACTCAACTGTAACATCCCTGATTTTTGGAAAACTCAAAAATCACAAAAATTTGAAACTTTTTGTTTTCATGTTATGCAAGTCACCAAAAACCAAATGAGAAGCAAGAAACAAAAGGAAACAATACATATTCAATGAAATTGAATTTTACCAACCCAATTATACCTCTATTCCATAAACCCTAAAATCCCATTCAAAAATAATTTTCTTTATATAAAGGGAATATGTTTTTATCAACAAACCTTTACCAAAAATGTTTACAACTCCAATATTAATCTGAAGATATTTTATGGCATCAAAAATCAAAGATTTATAACCCTTAATAAAGTCCTAAGCCTCAAAAATATTTGATGAGAATAAAATGTTTTAATAATAACTTTTAGTTGTTATTCAAAGTTTTAAACATGAAGGTGTGAAAATAAAATGCCGTGTTTGGAAAATAACATAAAAAGGGTTTTGAAAACAATATTATGACATGTGGTTTTATCCTAAATTTATTGATCAACAATATTAATTATTTGATATGAACTAATTAAATAGCATTAAGTTACTATTAGTAAATCCTTCATATCCTAAAATTATACAATGTGAAAAAGGTTTAAAAATGGCTTTCCAAAAATAATATATGACATGTAAAATGTCTCTGAAATTTTATTTAGACAATAACATCAATTTATTATTTACTAAATTTTAAAATTGCCTTAAAGTATTATTAGTGTTTTATTTATTTTTCAAAATATAAAATTGTGAAAACAAGATTAAATGAGTTTCAAAAATATGTTTTCAACATCTATAATACCACTGAAATTTTAATTCGCCAATAACTATGTTTTATAAAATTTTAAATTAAAAATCACATTAAGTGACTATTAAAGAATTATTCAAATTTCCAAAATTTCAAACATAAAATATGTTGAATTGTTCTCAAAAATGATATTGTTGGAAAGCATTTGAAAATTTAAGAATTTAGAAATTTGTTTCATGTTCATTGGAATTATAAAACAGAAGATATAATTAAAACATTTAAACAGGAATAAAAGAAAAAATTTGATGACGTCATGATGACGTCATCGTCTTCAACCTCTGTAATGGCAAAGAAACTGCCGATTTCAATGCCTTCAATTCGTTAGATTTAAGCTCGGATTCATTGCCCCGTTTCCACTACCTTAAATCCCTGCCTCTCCTCTCCATTTCCCCTCTGGTGACACCCTCTCTATCGCCCCCAATCGTGAGATCGAGCTCGCCGGAGCTACCCACGGCCGTCGCCGTATTCTTCGAATTCCGGCGATCAGAGAAGTGCTTCCACCCCGCGGTGATCTCCCGAGGACGCCGGAGCTAGCGTCGCCTCCATTCGCTCACCGTCGTCGATTCCGGAAGCGGGCGAGCACGCTAGGGCCACCTTCGAGTCCGCCGAGCCGCGCTGGTCGTCGTCGTGTGCTTCCCCAGCCTCTGGAACCCGTCCATCGTTGGCGCCGGTCGTCGTCTGCAAGCCCCGCCGCCGCGCTCGCCATTTCCGGCTAGCCCCGCCGCCAGGTGAGCACCTCCTTGTCCCAGCACCGTCAGATCTAGATCCAAGGGGCAGGATTAGATCACTTACTGAAGGGGTACGAGCCAATAGAAATTAGCCACGTGTGTGCCCTGTCAGCGCCCAGTCACAGCCCCGTCAGCCCCTCTATTTTCCTGTTTTCCCGAATAGAAATAATTGGCATTTTGCAGTTTAGTCCCTAGAACTTTGAAACCTCATATCTTTTCAACCACTTAGCCAAATTTAGCAATCTTGGACTTTTTGAAAAGCCCTTGACATCTAGAAACTTTTGACACTGGCCAAATTCAAATTTAGAAACTTAAAATTGTTCAATTTCAAATATGCTTGTTTGATGAAATTTGGCATAATTCAAATTCTACAAATCCAAAAATTGCAAATAAAATATATTTGGAAACCTTAGGATGTGTACTTTCATATCCCCTGTCCCAAAATAATTGTTGATCAAATTAAAATTGAATTTAGAATTAATTGGAGTATTTGAGTAATTTTGACATAGATTTAATTCTGTAAATAATTTCAATATAGTTCCTTTGGCAAAATTGCTCCATTTGATAACCTTGGACCCGAAACAACCTTGCCCAACCCTTTTGGACACCCTTGGACCATGACCATGTAATTTTAGCCAAACTTCCATCATAGTAGTCCACCTAGTTGGTTAAGTATTAGAGTGATTTCTATCACTGTTATTCCTTGATGTTATGACCATTTGGAGCCAAGCCATGTCCTTAGAATGTGCAAATCACATATAGTACCAAGTAGTAAACTTTAGTTTTCTATCTTCTCCACTCCCCCATTCTTGCTTCAAGAATTCACCAAGTCAGCAAAATGGAGATCAAGACTCAAGCACAAGAATAAAACTTCAATATCAACTTGGTGGCAACATGAAAAGCTATGAGGAATATCATTGAAGAAATTGAAGGAAGGACTTAGACTCCACAAGCAACAAGAAGAAACTCAATGAAGTACAAGAGTATGAAGAAATCAAGGAGAAGACATTTTCCTCTCTCTTCCTATCCCTTCCATTTCTTTCTTTTCAAATTGACTTAGTGGTATCTGTGCCCATCCCATACCCAAATCAATTAGTGAAGTGAAAACCATGAAGACTATCAAGACCAAGAGAAGAACCACACCAAGGAAGGAAGCAACTTAGATGGCATGATGATGATCTTCAAGAAGGCAATCACATGAGGACTAGAAGCAATCCACCCAAGTTGAAGAGTAACAAGTTATTTTTGTCAAACCTGTGACCCAAATGGAAAACCCAAGACTTAGTAATATTTTCCCTTTGATGATGAAGTTAGTAGACCTACCCTAACCACAATGGAAAATACTAACATAGTCACTCAAATATTTTTGAAGGTGAATATGACCAAGTGTTTGCATGTATTACTTTAGTTGAAGAAGTAATATGTTTATTCTTAGTGAACTCTTGGAACTTCCTCGACAAGTATGGTTATAATAAAGTTTGATCACTACAAACTCAACCTAGTCCATCCCAAGTAAACTCTTGGAAAATCCCTTAACAAGTATGGAACCAAGAAAGAATAAATATTTCAAACCCAAACCTTGTCCTAACCAACTTGGTTAAGCCCCTTTTGATATGTTAGTTGCTATGTATGTTTTCTACACTTGTATGCCTGTTTGTTAGGATGCTTTTTTATTTGGTTATTGTATTGTCAATAAATAGATTGTACGGAGAGCATCGATCTTTTGTGAAGAGAGTGTGATATCTTCACCAACTTGAACAAGTCAAGTAACACACCATCAACTACTAAGTATAACTAATGAATGAACCACCTGGGTGGAAGTGGTAAGACTGGGTTATGTTGAGTGTTTCCTCAGGGCCCTTATCTAAGGGTTATTCCACTTGAGGTTGTCACTTGCGGATGGCCACCCAGGAACAAAGAGATTACTATGTCCTTCTAAGTTTAGTAGCTTCCCGTGCAACCTTTTTACATATGGGCTCTGTCTTGATCAATTAAGTTGTGAGAGTTCAGCCCAGGCTTGACTAGCAGATGTAGCAAAATTATAGGTGGAACGGTCTTGCCGGTGGGTTTGGACTTCTTCTTCTGAAAGATCTCGTCTCAATTCTCTCCTTTCCATGATGCACTCCGGGTGTATAGGATGTTTGGGCTAATTGAAGACAAAGGGTGAAAGTGCACAACCTCTGCAGAGTCAACAAACTAAGATCTTAGCCGTGTCCCCGGTTATGGACAACTATGAGCAGCTGGACAAGGATTGACGGAAGAAACTCATCAGCAATTTCAATAAGTAAGATTTTGACCAAGTGAACAATTTTGTGGTGCTTGGATCTTAATCCAATGTTGCCACCCTTTTGAAAAGAAAAGCTTGTTTTACAAAAGTGATAGGAGAAAACTGGCTTTATGCAAAACTTAGCCAAAACTCCACTCAGCCAAATAAGCATGTAGTATTAGTCTTGCCATTTATATCCACCATAGTGTTACTTGCCAATACATTAAATTGTATTGACTCCCTTGTGGCTGCATATTCCATATTGCAGATATTTCTGAAGACGAGTGAGGATTTCGTTTAGGATCTCGAGACTATCACCAACATGTTTTGCCTGTGGCACATGAAGAAGATGGGCTCAATGTTGTACTATGTTTTACGCTGTATATGTTTGTTTTCTGCTAGTCTTATAAGACTATGCAAGTTGTAATCCTATTTTGTAAAGACTGGATCGTGCGATGTAATATAATTTGATGCATTTGCATGATATTTCATTGTGTACTGTGGTGCTAGCAATTGATCCAGGGACTAGCACAATAACACAGGTATTCCATCTTTATTAAAAGTTGGGATGCTACAAAATGGTATCAGAGCATTGTGTTGCCTGTAGGATTCGAGACCCTAGGTTTGGATTAGAATAGGAAAATCCATAGGAATAAAATTTTACTATCTTACAACTACTCCTCAAAGAAATCTTTTATAACTTCATTTCTCCTCGTACTCCTTCCCATGATACATTTCTAATAATTACTCTTATCTGTAGATGGCCAGTATCATCCAATCACTCAAGAAAGGACCAATGATGACCATGACCCTGGAGTGCGACACTGAGTTCCCAAGAGCACTGAAGGATCTCATGTTAATCATGGGATTTAAAGGACCAGCAGTCTATTGGGGTTTTCCCTACATAGATGAGGAGGATGGTTTCGAATATTGGTGGGTGCAGATTCATCTGTACAGAAACAAGGAGTACGACCACAAGATGGGAGGAGATTGCATGTTCACCAACAGGATAATGCATTTTTCATTCCTCGATTCAGCAAAAAGTGCTGCATGGAGTGCTATTAAAGAACTTACAGAGAGACTCAAGTGGAGACTTCACAACACTAAGAAGGGTCTCAAGGAAGCCGAAGAAGAGATCAACACTCTTGAAAAAGAGATTACAATGTACAAGAATGCGGAGATCATCGTGAAGACTGAGTATTGAAGACCTCTCATGAGGAATAAAGCACGAAAGTTGTTACCCTGCCTTAAATAGTAGACCACCATGAGATGTAATAAAGTTGTGAGACACGAAAACACGATTAGTGTATTGATCATACCAATGAGTGTGGTATGACAATATTAGTTTGTTTTCAAAAACTATGTTGTTTGGTGTGATGAATGTGTTGCTTTGTGTTTGTTATGTGTTGTTTGTAAGATGAGTTTCCTTGATCTGCTGTGTTTGGATAGGAACCTTCTTAGATCCTTTCTAACCTCTACTCATCTTCCCTAAAACCTCAAAACAGATGTCTAGCCAAAATGCCAACAACCCGGAGAACTCAATAGCAATGTAGATGCTACTGGAAGCTCAAACTCAGCTGATACAACTGATGACCCAGAACCAAGCAAGCAACCCCAATATGGAGTTAACACCAGGAATGCAACAAGTGTTGGATACTCAATCACAGATAGTGAAGATGATGTCCCAAAACTTGGCCAATAGTGAAAAAAATCAACCCTTGGTAGCTAGAGATAACCAGGAGACAGAAGAAGAAATGTTTTCAACACTCAAAGCCTGCAAATCTTGTGGAGAGATATGACATTATTCCAAAGATTGTCCTGATGAGTGGCCCCATGGTGATGCAAAAAACTCAACTGAAGGATACTTCACTCAAGTTACTTGTTTTCTATGTGAAGGAACAACACATGTTCCAACACAATGTCCACTTTACCCCATGGTACAACAAGTTGGACAACAAGCCAAAATGGAAATGCTTAGTGCAATCCAAGAGAACTTAGGAAAACCAGATGTGAAGGGAAAACGCAAGCTGGATACTATTCAGGTGGACCATGTCAAGATGGATACTGGAGCCAAGACTACACCACATCCATATTCATCCAAACACTCCACCAAGAATTGCTATTCTTGTGAAGAAGATGGACATCTATCTAGAAATTGTCCCAACAAGAAACCCAGACCTTCAACCAACATAGTTGAGTATACTGGGCAGCAGTATGAAGATATGATGGCCAATTTAACTCCACCAAGGAAGAAGAAGAAACTTCAGAAGAACCCCAATCCTGTCTGTAGAGACATCAGCCAAGTGACTTGCTTCAAATGCAGAGATAAAGGACACTATGCAAATAATTGCCCTCAAAAGGAGAAGGAAGGAAATATGACTCTCTTAAGGAAGGAAGATAAGTCATGAAGAAGTATATCACCAAGAAGGAATCTTAGGCAATGTTTTATGTTGATAATAAATTCATTTTCCTTAGAAGTTCTTCAAGTGTAATAAACCACAATGAATGTCTGAGAAATGTGTTCCCGTTATAATGGGATGATGTTGTGAAATCCTCTCAACTTGATCTTTTGTTTGACCCAAAGAGTGACCCCTCAGTGTCAAAGGTAGTCCAACATACCTATGTTGGTCTACACCTCTACCACAAAGGAAAGATCTACTCAAGCTAATCTAGAATCAATCTACACTCTAATCTAATGAAAATAGACTACCCACCAAAGCTTCTTTTAAGGGTGGTAGCCCACCCAGTTGTCTTGGAACCCACTTACCCAAACCTAATCTTTCTTTCTATCCTTCTTAAATCTCGGGACGAGATTTCTTTTAAGGGTCGTAGTCTGTAACATCCCTGATTTTTGGAAAACTCAAAAATCACAAAAATTTGAAACTTTTTGTTTTCATGTTATGCAAGTCACCAAAAACCAAATGAGAAGCAAGAAACAATACATATTCAATGAAATTGAATTTTACCAACCCAATTATACCTCTATTCCATAAACCCTAAAATCCCATTCAAAAATAATTTTCTTTATATAAAGGGAATATGTTTTTATCAACAAACCTTTACCAAAAATGTTTACAATTCCAGTATTAATCTGAAGATATTTTATGGCATCAAAAATCAAAGATTTATAACCCTTAATAAAGTCCTAAGCCTCAAAAATATTTGATGAGAATAAAATGTTTTAATAATAACTTTTAGTTGTTATTCCAAGTTTTAAACATGAAGGTGTGAAAATAAAATGCATTGTTTGGGAAATAACATAAAAAGGGTTTTGAAAACAATATTATGACATGTGGTTTTATCCTAAATTTATTGATCAACAATATTAATTATTTGATATGAACTAATTAAATAGCATTAAGTTACTATTAGTAAATCCTTCATATCCTAAAATTATACAATGTGAAAAAGGTTTAAAAATGGCTTTCCAAAAATAATATATGACATGTAAAATGTCTCTGAAATTTTATTTGGACAATAACATCAATTTATTATTTACTAAATTTTAAAATGGCCTTAAAGTATTATTAGTGTTTTATTTATTTTTCAAAATATAAAATTGTGAAAACAAGATTAAATGACTTTCAAAAATATGTTTTCAACATTTATAATACCACTAAATTTTTAATTGGCCAATAACTATGTTTTATAAAATTTTAAATTAAAAATCACATTAAGTGACTATTAAAGAATTATTCAAATTTCCAAAATTTCAAAAATAAAATATGTTGAATTGTTCTCAAAAATGATATTGTTTGAAAGCATTTGAAAATTTAAGAATTTAGAAATTTGTTTCATGTTAATTGGAATTATAAAACAGAAGATATAATTAAAACATTTAAACAGGAATAAAAGAAATTTTTTGATGACGTCATCGTCTTCAACCTCTGTAATGGCAAAGAAACTGCCGATTTCAATGCCTTCAATTCGCGAGATTTAAGCTCGGATTCATTGCCCCGTTTCCACTACCTTAAATCCCTGCCTCTCCTCTCCATTTCCCCTCTGGTGACACCCTCTCTATCGCCCCCAATCGTGAGATCGAGCTCGCCGGATGTAACATCCCAAGTATGAAAACACCCCTAGAATGTTTGATTTCTTGTTTTATTAAAGTTTTGCATCATGTCATCATACTCATTACTTTGTTTGCATTTGTTTTCATTTGGTTTGCATCTGTTTTCAGTTGTTTTCTATTTCAAATTCAAACAATTATTCAAACCTTTGTTTCATACTTGTCATGTTACAATCTTTTTCAAATAGAAAGTTCAACTCAAAACCTCATTTGTTTCCAATTAATCCATAAGGTTCAACTATTAAAAATGGTGGCTTTTAATCAATCACTTAATTCAAATGATTATTCAAATTCAAATACATTTTTCCAAACAGCAACCTTTTGGAATTAATGATAATTACACAACAATTATAATCATTTGCTCCCAATTAAAAATATATGTTCACCCCATTTAAATTTTGTTTGCAATAATCACTTAATCTCAAAATCATTTAAATTGGAATCAAATTTCAAACAGCACCCAATTTGAAAATTATGAAAATTACCAAAACATTCTAATCTTTTGTTTCCATTTGTTTTTAAACTAAAGGATCATGCCATTTAAATCTTGTTTCAAATATTTCATTTAATAATTAAAATTCATTCCAATTTGAATCAATTACAAACATCACTTATATTTTGAAATTCATGGAAAATAAAAGTGGTCAAATGGTTACTGACACAATAAATAAGCAACCCAATTTTTTTCTATAATTTTCCTACCTCAAAATTCCTTCTTTGTCTTCCATTTCCAATTCTGCAAAAAAAAATAAACAGAACAAAAAATTTAAAAAGGAAAAACGCAGAGGAGGGGGGCCAGCACGCAGGCCCAGCCCGTTTTCCTTCCCCGCGCGGCCTGGTACCGTTTCGCTCTTCCCCCTCGCCTTTCTTCTCGCGGTACGGCACGCCATCCGCCGGTGCCACGTCGCCGCCGTCGCGAGCAGACGGCCCGCAGCGCCTGCCCACCCCTATAAAACCTAGCCCTAGACCCCCTGTGCTGCCCTAGCCTACCTGCCACCCTATCCCCTCGAGCACCGCCGCCGTTTTCCTCTCTCCCCGCCGGATTCCACCACTCTGCCACCGCCACCGAGCTCTCTCTCTGAATCCGCCATGGCCGCCGCCGTTCCCGTACCCCATCTTCCACGCTGACCACGGGAACGAGTCCACCGCACCTTCGTTGGCCTCCTGGACACCTCTTCGAGCCCGGAGACCCCCTGCTTCCACGCCGCCATCCTCGCCGCTGTCCGCGTCGTCCACCTCGCCGTCGACTGAACCCATGGACGCCGCCGACGATCTGCGCGTTCTCCCCTCGTGCTGACCACGGGGACGAGACCCCCGTACTTACCTCGACGTCATCGACACCGCCGCTGTGCCTGACATCCACCACAACGCCGCCGCCATCTTCCACGTCGTCGCCGGCCGTTTCTCCCCCGAGCCTCTGCTCGACTACATCGACGGTGATCACCGTATCCTCCTCCTTCCTCCCTCCTCTCTGCGTCATCTCCGCGTTCGCCACTGCACACCAGCACGCGCTAGCACCAGCAGCACGGCGAGCCACCCCGCACGGCCACAGCTCGCCGCCGGCGTCTGTTTCTCTGTCAGGTTCAGTCACGCGCGCGCGCGGAAAATTCAGTTAAGCGAAACTGAAGCTCAATCTTGCTGCATCCCCTTACCTGACAGAAACGCACGCACACCGCAGTGGCAGCACTACTCCCTCGCTCGCGCCCGGTCGTGGGTTCGAGTCCCCTGTCGTGGGATAATCACGGCAGACGTTACCGGGGGTAACTGATCTTGGGGCAAGACGACACAGGCGTTTGGGAGAGGGTTTAGCTCAGAGGAAAACATGATGGAACTCGATCTGGTAGCTGGCAATCAAGTCGCCGAGTCTCCGATCTCAAGATATTAACTCAACTCTCGTATTACACTGGATATTCGATATCAGGTGATATTGCTAGGACTTGGATCCCCCTCAACTAATCCTAGGGGTCGGTTTATAAAGCACCCGTACCCCCTGGCTTGTCCTCCAAGACGCACCCTGGATCCTACCCGGACACCGCATACAAACCCTAACTTTCCTTTACCGTAACCCACAATCCGGGTTACGAGGCCTACACACTTGGGCCTTCCAGAAGTTTCTTTGTCCTTAGCCGGATCTTGCGCAGCGTCCTTTGGCCCGGGTTATACCTTGGAGTTGGCCTACCGGGTTATTATCCCTCCATCATTAGTCCCCAGAATAGCTTGGGCTTCACAGATCCTTCCTTGAAGCGCTTGCTATTCCCTGCAAAAACATCAGATGCACGAATGCAAGAAGGCCGGGTTAAAGCGTTTTGATAAATAGCTAGGCCCAACTCCATGGTGACCATATAGTAACCCGGCTTCTCTCCAAACACTTAGCTTTTCGGGTCTAAGCCCTGATAAAAATGTCAAGATCCTGTGCTTTACTCGATAATTGATCTTGATATTATGAAGAATATCTCCTTCCTATTTCTGTCCGGATACCTCGCCCAATATTTAAAGCGTATCTCGCAAAACTTAAACAGATAGCCGTTATTCCGTAACTTCCGGCTCCCACCCGTTGAACTGGGCTTATCCACTCACTCTATTATAAATTGGCTCTTAGGGGTAACCCTAACCCCAACAGCTCATTTCCCCCCATTCTTCTTCCTTTCTTCCTCAGTGCTCTAGCTCACAGAGTGCCACCACGGAAACCTCGCGTGCATCACCGGAGCCTATCTGCCACCGGCTACGCTCCGCCACGATGCGCTCTGCACCACCGCCCAGATCCGCCGCTGGACCCCCGACCTGCCCACCGGGAATCGCAAAGGGGCACCAAGCTTGTGCCATTTGCCTCCGTCGAGCTTCACTGCAATCCCCTCCAGTAAGCCTCTCTCATCCATTAACTAGCCTCCGCGATTTCTTGATTTTCTCCAGATTAGATCTAAGTCAACTCGCCGGTCCTTTTCCTGGTCACGCCGGATTAGGTTGCTCGTATTCATTCTAGCTCATCCAATGAATTGGATATAGACTTTATTTCGCTTTCCTACCACCCATAGTCGTTAATTTTACCACAAATCTAGAAACGGAGTCTCCAATCTGGGCTCGGGCCGCCCAAATTTTCCGCCCTTGTTTCCGTCACCCGGAAAATCTTCCCTTTTCCGGTTCTTTTTATTCGCAATAGGTACCTGTGCAACCATCCATCGCCCTCAAAGGCTCTTTTAATGCATAGGCCTCCATAACTTTTATTATGATGCTTGATACCCGGATAGTTTGAACCTTACTCTGCAGATTGATACCCGGATAGTATGCAACTTCCATGTTGTCTCGATATCACTCGCCAATACTCAGACAACTCATGGCTTCCGAGTCTTATTCCTTGTATCCTTCTACCTCGTGCTTTGCAGGTCAATCACATGGCTCCCAAGAAGCAGGGGAAAACACCGGCCAAGGCCAAGACCACCAGCTCCATATCCGCCAATTGGGCGCGATCCACGGTTACGAAGGCCAAGTTAGAAGAACTGGCCGAGTTAGGGGTTCTACCCCCTCAAAAGGAAATCCACTAGAGGGTGCCGGGCAACGAGACCCGGCCTACACCGGCGAAGGATGAGGTAATATGCTTTGTGGAACACGTGACCCGGGGCTTCCGTCCTCCGGGTCACCCTTTCTTCCGTGATATTCTGAGCCATTATGGCCTTCGCATTTTTGACATAGGGCCTAACTCCGTGTTAAATATCTCCCACTTCATCGTTCTCTCCGAGTCATACTTGTGCACTCCGCCAAGTTTGGCTCTTTTCGTCGAGCTTTTCCAGTGCAAACCGTGCCGCAAAAGCGGTGACGGGGCACTTCTCGCTTGCGGCGGGGTTTCTATCCAGCGCCGCAAGAATTCTCTGATGCCACCCCTCACTCTCAACTCCCACGTCAAACACTGGCAACTCTCATATTTCTATTGCCGAGACACCTCCCCACCCGGCCAAAAGAAACTGCCGGGTTACTCGGAGGGCCTTCTCGATATCTCCGAGACTTTCAATGCCTTTGCCCTTGACTCGGACAGGGAGGCCATCCGGCCTTTACTAGCCAAAATCTCTGTTCTGTCGGCCCAAGGTCTCATTGGGCTTAACCTGGTGAAAACTTGGGTCGATTTCCGGATCCAACCCAACTCCATCCGCACTAAGTTAATGTGCGAGTATTCAGGACACACCACGAACTCGCTCCGGTACTCCACCCATAGCTTTGCAGCCGGAGATACCAACAAGACTATCAAGAGTTTCTTCACAGAGAAGCTGGAGGTAATCCGGAATATAGCCGGGTTAGAACCCTTCACGCGTGAGAACCCGGCCCGCAAGGTAAAGACTCGGTTTTCATACTTTTACTTTCACACTTTCCACTCGATATGACTAATAACCCTTATTCTTATACCTTCTTCTCAGGCTGATGATCCCTTTTGGAAAATTGAAACTCCTCCTAGCTCTGAAAATCCAGAGGAGCAAGAGGATGGCACTAACTCGGATGAAGGTACGTTACGAACTTCACTTAGTTCCTTTGAGTTCGTCGTGTCCCGTTCTTCATTTTCCAACTGTGACCTTGATAATTTCCAGAGCAAGAAGACAAGGACGAAGAAGAAGAAACTGACGGCAAGGTAGAATCCGCCAGTGATGAGGAGGAAGTGGAGCCGACAATCAAAGTCGGATCTAAGAGAAAACCCCGAGGGGTCGTCTTCAAGGTTTCATATCGCCTCCTTGTATTCAATTCGTATTCCTTTGATGATATACATGAGCTAACTTGACGTTATTCCACTGGCCATATTTGAAGGAGTCGCCCATGACCAAGTGCAGAGCGACTCGAAATTACCCGGGTGATGGTGCTCTTAACCCGGGTATTCCATTGTCTCCGGCTCGGCGCGCTGGTATTTACCTTATCCTTTCTCGGACGAAACAATCTTCCTGAACCATTCCCTTACGAAATCTCGCTTGATACTTTTCAGTTTCGCCCGGGTCCAGCAGCGAATTCCCTTCGGACTTTGCGGTGAATCCCGGGTAAAGTTCCTTTCCTGACGTTCTATCACATTTTCATCACCCTTTCCTGGTTGTACACTAACTGCTCACTCATACTACCTATAGGGCCATGGTCATTATTAGCGACCAAGAGGATATGGAGACCGATGACCGGGGTAAGGGGACCTCGACTGATAATACGGCAGCCGCAGCTGGCGGCGGACAGGTGTCACCGATGAACCCGGCCAGTCAAGGAGCCGGGTATCCGATAGCCTCGCATGCAAGCGAGAAGGAAAAAGCTGCAACTTTGGGTGCGGGGGGAGGAGCACCAGATTCCAACATTCGGATGACCCGGATGCCGTCTCCCGCTAAGAAGAAAACTCCTTCTCCGAGTTTCTGAGACCCCGGATCTTCTAACACGGGTAATGATACTTTTGACCAGCTGATGAGCACTCTCCTCACTATGAAGACCTCAGAGAGCAATATTCTAGAGCGCATGGCCGCAGAGCACCAGGTAACAACACTTGATATCTCGCAGTATACACTTAGTCCCCAAGTTCCGAGCATAACTTTGTTGAAGTTGTGCTTGGTACTTTATGCAATAGTCGGCTTGCCCTGATACCCGACTGATACTTGTGCTCCTTGTTCTTTACAGGCACAGATGACCCGGTCCGATGAAGTTTTTCTCAAGACCGAACAACTTCTTCTTGCCGAGGTAAAGCGTAGAGAAGCCCTTGAGGCTGACGTGGAAACCTTGAAGAAGGATGTTTCTAAATACAAGAAGAAGTACAATACTGCTCAAACCACACTGAAGAAATTATCGGACCAGGTTACCGATACCTATCGCATCTTGCTTAGTAAGTTTTTGCTGCCGACTGACTTTATGCCTTTACTTTATTACATGATACTCGGGATTACTGATACGTCCTTCCTTTCCTTCAACTGCAGGTGCCAACCTTGCGGCCCCAGAGGAGGATGCCATTGCAAAGGCTAAAACTTTAAAGACTGTGCTCCGGACTTTCTTTGCCGGCACGAAGTTTATACTGGACGCCGTGAAGTGGCCTACTGAGGTATATCCAGGTGAAGAAAATCTTATCCAAGCCTGCTCCACCGTGCCTGCCTGGATTGAAATCTGGAAACGCTCAGCATGCCGGATTGGTATGACCCGGGCCTTTACCCTGGCTAAGGCTTATTTTCTGAAGCTTGATCCGGCAAAGGTAATATCTGGGTTTACAGAATTCAAAGCTGATGGCTCCAAGTTTGTACCCAAGGACTTCAAGGCCATACAGTCCGCAGTGCGTCATTCGGCCACCACTTTGGCCGATAGTATGGATCTGAACACAATTATGAGTGCGTACGATGCTGAAGGCAAAATCGTTACGGAGGACACACCCCCGCCCTTTGATATTTTGGAGAAATGGGCTGCTGACTCGCCCAGGAAGAGGGAAGAAACTGCGAAGAGAGAGGCCGAGTTAGGATCAGAGCCAACCACCTCTACACCAGCTGTTCTTTCGCCTGTCCGTCCTGTCGCGAAGAATCCGGGTGATGATGCCGGGAGAGCTAAAGAGCAAGTCCAGGAGCAAGACCCGGAGGGCAAGGGCAAAGATGTGGACCCTACTCAGGAAGCCGAATAGGCAAATGCCATCAAAATACTTCGATCATCTGATGCTTTTATTCAAAACAAGTATTCTTTTGACGGTGCGCCTGTGCACCCTTGATACTGGTGTCGCAATTTGTAACGCACTTTAATTCCGTGATACACTTCGTGCCTTTCTAGGCCTTTTGATGAACTTGATACTTGTCTATTTTTGAACTTATTCTTGATATCCAACTTTCTTTTTATTCCCCTCTTTATTTCCGAGTATCTTGAGTTTTGACAGGTGGACTTATCTTTAAGTCCCCAAGTCCCCACGACTCGGACATTGGGGTCTTTCGAGCTTAGCGACGAAACAACTTGATTCTGTTTCGAAACCCACAGTCCCCAAGGCCCGAATTTCCGAGTCTGTGGTGTGTGGTCTTTTCGAAGAGAACAAACTTGTTGTTGCTAAGCCGAAACCCGGAGTTGTTTCATATAGATAATGAAGTTATGCTTGATAAACGTTGATTTTCCAGCTATTAGCCTTGTACTCTGCATAACTTGTGGTTTAGATGACCCTTTTGACTATCTTGTACTGTAAGCCGGCTTTCGCGTGGATACCATGTTGTTACATCTATACGAAAACATGGTCAGACAAGTCCCATTGGGCTTCATGGCTGATTGTAATCGTAAGCGAGCAAATCATGCCACTTTAGTGCGAGTCACATCGAGCTTAAGTAAGAAAAGTCAAGAAAATTTGGCTCCTTTGTCCGGTTATAAGATTGCAGCCGTACTCGTTTGCGAGTAATCGGCCCTTATAACTCATAGGCATCAAGGCCGGGTCATTGAGTTTGCAACTGTGCTATTCAAGCAATCAGCCCCCAAGACCTATATATATTCAACATACTTAATGATACTGATGTATTGATAGCAATGAATACTACTTACCTGTAACCGAAGTAAAGATCGTAACAAAATAGGACTTGATAACCATCTCTTTATTGATATGAGAAAGTTTGGATCAGCAGGCCGCCTCATTAAAAACCTTCCAGTCCCCTTAGGTACCCTGGGTAGGAAAAGAGCGCGTCTGAAGCCTGCTGCCCGTTACATTGTTTAGTTCTTCTTGGGAACCGGTCCCGGGCTGACGTGACCGATACACATTCTCCATTTGTTAGAATTTTTCATGATGAGTACCGGGTTTACTAGCCAACCCAGGTGAGGTGTTTCCATAACGCGGCTGGCTGTGAGCGGCCGTGCAATTTCTTCTCCTATGCCAGATTGTTTGGAGGAATCATCCTTGATAAAAGCCACCATCTTAGCATCTTGTGCTGCCTTGGACTTTGCTCTTTCGCCTTCAGTGCTCGGCCTTTTTGATGTGGTTCTGTCCTCCGGGTCTGCTTGAGACCGGTAATGCTTGAGTTCCTCTTTTCTACAGGCCTGCTCGGCCATTGCTGCGTCTCCTTCATCGCATTCAGCTGCTATATCTCGATTTCCATGTATGGTAATGGTCTGCTTAGGACCCGGGATTTTTAGCTGTAGATACACATAACACGGCCTTGCCATGAATTTAGCATAAGCCGGCCTTCCGAATAGCGCGTGATAAGGACTGCGCAACTTAACCACCTGAAAGTAAGCCACTCAACTCGATAATTGTCCTTTGATTCCCCAAAAGCTACCTCCAATGCGATTTTTCCCTCGGGGCACGCTGAATGACCCGGTACTATGCCATGAAAAACTGTCGTACTTTTTTGAAGCTGAGACTCCTTGAGACCCATGCGTAGAAAGGTTTCCCAGTACAGGATATTGATGCTGCTTCCTCCATCCATCAGGACCTTTTTCAGCTCGTCACATTGACCTGTGGTGCAACTACCAATGCTAAGACTCCCGGGTGTTCTATTCTTTCCGGGTGATCTCTTCTGCTCCATGTTACATCCTGTTCTGACCACCTCAAATATCTCGGGACAGCCGAGGAAACTGAGTTGACCGCTTGCTTTAGTATCTTTTTGTCCTTGTTAGAACCTCCTGTGGTATGCACGTGATATTGACCCAACTGCTTGGGGTTAGCTTGGAAACCTCCAGCTCCCCCTTGATTGTTTCCCTGATTTCTTGCTGCCGGGTTACCGGCTGGGGGTGGGCCGTTGCCCGGGTTTCCTCCTGGACCCGGTCCTCCTCCCCGACCCGCACCTCGCATGGCTCTGTTTACTTCCTCGTTCTTCCATCTCTGTAGGTCGGCGCATTGCTCCAAGGAGTGGTTAGCCGGCCTACCGTTCCTGCTGTGCTTCGGGCACGCCATTCTAAAGATGTCCCAATTGTTACTCGGCCTCGGCGGCCCTTGATAGTTTCCTGCATTGTGGTTTCCAGCGTTAAAATTTCCTTCTGCCCTGGGTCTCGAAGACCCGGCTTCCGTGTTGGCGAAAAACTCGGAGCCTCCTTCAAACGGGCGCTTGCTCTGGCTATTTCCGTTGTTACCCGGTGCTGATCCATTGCCGGTTCTTCCACTATTACTTGTGTTTGCTTTTGCTTTTTTATCGTCAGTTTCCTCTTCCGTAGTGTCCGTTGCGGCATGTTTATTGCATGCATCCATCAGTTCTCCCATTGTAACCTCCGAAGCATTCCGACTAGACTTCATGCGAGTTAACTTTTGTACTAAAGGTGTGTACTTGCAGGTCTTTGCCATAGCTTGCAGCGCATCCTTGGGCTGAATATCTGTAGATGAATGAAGTATTTCCATAACCCGGCGCACCCAGCTGCGCGCCGATTCTCCCTTCTTCTGAACACATCGCTCTAGGTCATCGATAGTGAATAACTTTCTGCACGTCCCGTGAAAGTGCTTGATAAACGCAGTTTTCAATTCTTCCCATGACTTGATAGATCCTTCCGGTAGATTGGTGAACCATAACTTTGCTGCTCCCTCTGACATCATTAGATACATGAATTTGGCTTGAAGATTGTCGGACGCATTGCGAATCGACATGGCCATCTCATAACTGCTCAACCATGTTTCCGGATCCATAGTTGGCTCGTAATTCACTACTTTACCCGGTTCTTTGAACTTTTCCGGGTAAGGCTCAGCCCTGATGCTATCTGAAAGACACTTAGGTCCTGCAAGAATGGTCGAAGCTGGTCTTACTCGGGAAACGTGTGATCCTGCAGGGGGTACAGCTGGACGCGGTACTGCTGGTATCCCATGTACCGCAGACCCGGCCACGGCTCTCCTGGCTCTGGAACTGTCCACGATGGCCTGTGCTGCTGATGCTGCTGGTATTGCCTGAATGTGTGGAGGAGGCGGCATTTGCTGCTGCTCTTCCCTCCGCCGTGCCGAACTTGTTTGGATATTGCCAGCGTTACCTTGCTGTTGGCTGACATATGGTGTCCCATGCATTCCACTTCTGTGATCCGGGTAATTAACCTGTTGTGCCACCGCGGTGCGCAGCATATCTATCGCCCGCCGGGTCTCCTCTGCGTGGGGTGACTCTCTCACGGGGATTTGATTTAGTGCAAGCGTTGCCGCGTACACGTTGTCTATGGGATTGTTGTAATGACCCGCTGGTGTGTGAAAACGAGATGGTGGTGGTGGTGGTGGCGGTGGTACAGTATTGCTGGTAGTAACTCCAGTCTGTGGTGCGGGTAACCCGGCCTGCGTGTCTATCGGTTGTACTCCTCCGGTTGTCGGCTGAGGGGCGGTTCCTTGATTTGCCGCTGGAATCGGCTGATCCTGAGGCGTGATAAATAGCGCGGCCGGGTTTATGACTCCTCCCAATGCTGGCAATCTGGTTTGGTGCCTCTGATGTATTCTAGTCGTTTCCTCTCGGAGCCGGGTTTGCAGTGCATCCAGCTCGCGTTGTCGTGTGGCCATCCCTTGTCTTTCTGCTTCTACTTGCCTCCTCTGCTGCTCCAATGCACGACGGGCTATGTCCAAATCCCTAACACGTTCCGCCGCGTTCTCTGGGGTGATAACTGTGGCAAGAACCGTCGGATCTAAGATCAGATTGTTGTCGAACAAGGCCGGATGTTGTGGATTGGAAGGACCCGTTCCTGGTGTCCGGTTTGCTAGGAATCCAAACGTGTTCGCGTGTAACTCGTTTTCTGGCGCTTGACTGGTAACCAATGCCGACTCTCCGTCAACCTGGGCCAAAACCGTGTTCCCGTTAGCCGGCCCTTGCTGCCGGGTTAATGCTTGTGCTGTCCCGGCTGCAGCCGCGGTTACGCTCTCTTGGTTGAGATTGGTCGCGGGAGCCGTGTAAACCGCAACTCGGCGTATGATGCTTGGAACAAATTCATGCTGTTCCTCTTCGCTGTTATTCTCCTCATACCGGTTCGCCAGCAGATCCAGGATGGACTCGGTATCATCCTCTCTTTCGACCCGGTCACGCGGGGTCCATGCCGGTTCCTCCTGCTGTTCCCACTTCGCGAGGGGTTCTTCTGTCGGATATGTCGTTCCAACTGATTCTTCTCCATCTGATTGGATATAAGTGGCCTCCCCTGACACAGAATCAGATCCAAAATTGTCAGGGATCGAACCAGAAGTACATACCATACCGATGAAGACGCTGATCCGGCCGATTGTCACGACGGATCCGGATTCGAGGTGATCCGACTCTGGCCCCCAGCCGGAATCGTCCACCGTCTTCTCTCCTTTGTGGTCGATGTAGATCTCGCCGACGACAAGATTCTCCATGTTCTTCCGAGCTTCTCCCGTGATGTAAACACCTTTGGACGCAGGCCCCACGGTGGGCGCCAACTGTCGTGGGATAATCACGGCAGACGTTACCGGGGGTAACTGATCTTGGGGCAAGACGACACAGGCGTTTGGGAGAGGGTTTAGCTCAGAGGAAAATATGATGGAACTCGATCTGGTAGCTGGCAATCAAGTCGCCGAGTCTCCGATCTCAAGATATTAACTCAACTCTCGTATTACACTGGATATTCGATATCAGGTGATATTGCTAGGACTTGGATCCCCCTCAACTAAACCTAGGGGTCGGTTTATAAAGCACCCGTACCCCCTGGCTTGTCCTCCAAGACGCACCCTGGATCCTACCCGGACACCGCATACAAACCCTAACTTTCCTTTACCGTAACCCACAATCCGGGTTACGAGGCCTACAAACTTGGGCCTTCTTGAAGTTTCTTTGTCCTTAGCCGGATCTTGCGCAGCGTCCTTTGGGCCGAGTTATACCTTGGAGTTGGCCTACCGGGTTATTATCCCTCCATCATCCCCCTCGCCGCAGGGATAAAAACCCCAATTTTTGCACGGTGCGCTGACAGGGTGCCCCCCCTGTCAGCTGCTGTGTGCGCCCGCAGTGCCACGCTGGCCCAGGGCCCATTGGCAGTGCCCTGGGGTAGATAGCTGTGCGGTGTAAAAAGAATTTCAACCTTTTCTTTTTCAGTTTAGGTCCTTTTAATTGCAGAATGGTCCTTAAACTTAATTTGCTAATAACTTTCATTTCCAAACTCCAAATAATATAAACAAAAAATGTTTGCTGCACCAAATTAAACTATCTATCTATTCAAACCATTTGTTTTCTGTTTTGACTAATTCAAATGCATCCAAATTTCAAATTCAAAGAATTCATTTGAAATTTGTATAATTGCATAACTAATTCATACTTAATCCAAATAATGCAAATAAAATATATTTTCCATGATATTTCAAACCACCTTTTCAAATATGAATTTTGTTTCATGATTTGAATAATTAAAATTGCGTAAATAATTTAAACCTTGTTTAAATCATTTAAATTTGCTAAATTCATAACTTGCTCAAATTAAAATATTTTTGAAGATGTAAAATATGTTTTCAAACTAGAAAAGTATAAAATTTTCAAATATGAATTTGGTTTAATGTTTTGAACAAATAAAAATTCAAATAATATCCATACTTGAATTAAATTCAATTAAATCTTGTTTAACTTGTTTAATTCATAAATAATTCATCTTAATTCCTTTTGCAATAATTGAAACATGTAATCCACCCAAAATTTTATGATCTTTTCAAATATGAATTTTGTTATCTGTTTTGAACAATTTGAATTGATGAAAACAACAAATGTTTGTGTGTCACCTTTAAGTAACCAAAAAATTCCCTAACTTAATAAATAAATTTCTAAACTTGGTAAACCTTATTTCCAATTGATTCTATTGTTGTTATTTTTATGTTTTCCTCATCCATGCATCATACCAATCCACTTTCACCTGTTGGTTAGTTGGAAAACAATTGTTTCAACCATAATTCATGGGCTTTTCATATGCAACCCCAAATTGCATGTGGGTCCATTTAATCATGTTGTTACCAAGTCCACTAATTTATTTTGATGCATCAATTAAATTGTCATGCATCATCCCATGGTTGTGCACTATGCCATGTTATTGATTGTTTATCTTTCTGCATTGTTTGTTTGCTTCTTCTCGGATAGACGACGATGTTGAGACAGACGATACTTACGACACCCCTTCTGAGGATCTAGCTCAGTACCAGGCTACTGAGTTTGCAGGCAAGTTATCACTCACATGAACCATTGTGTTCCTTTCAACATTGGTTACCGATACTTTCCGTTGTCTATTTTCTGCTAGCCCTATGAATAGTTGTTTCTGTTACGAACCTATCACATGTTACCCTTTAACCCTGATATTGCCTCACCTCCACACCTATAACCCCTTTGCTTGTTGCCCGTGTCTTACTAGCATGCTTAGGGTTGTTTTGCTCGAGTCTGGTACCCGTTACTTTCTGTTACTATATTTCTATTATGTTCTGGGGCTCGATGTTAAACAATAACCTGTTAATTTTGAGGTAATAATAATTTGTTGATAAGGCACCGGCAGGAGGCCCGGCGTGGTTTTGAGGCCTGCTAGTGTCGACCCTAATTAGGAAAAGGGTCTTGTCTACTGATCCATGATGAGCGCACTATCCGCATGTGGGAAGCGTGTATGGGCGCCCCCCTCAATTTGATTCGATTCGCATCTCGTCCAAATCGCCTCATTTAGTTCGGGTTTTCCATTTGCCGCACGCATATGCAGGTACGAACCCGAGGCCAGGGTGGAACTTTTGTAGTCGGCATTTAGGGAGACACGTTCTTAGAGTGCTATGAGGGTCCCCTTTTCTCCGTGGGGCTTGATTAGCCGTGCGCTCACTGCACGGGGTTCTTTGGGCTTGATGCGAAGAAGAGTTGAGTTGTGTAGAGTGCCTCGCTTGGTGGGTTTGATTCCCGTCTGGCGGGATATTCTTACGTGTACGGCCAAATTGGTGCACCCCTGCAGGGATAAATCTTCTCGAGAAGCCGTGTTTTCCTCGGTTATGGATTACTTGGTGAAACTACTGGCTAACAAGTACTCAGAACAACTTACACCTAACTAATGATAACTTGACTAGTAATAGTCTTATCGACACAATAACTTGAACCATCTTTAATCCAACTAGGTGAGTTTATCCTCGGATTGCTTCTTTGGATAAGGGCGAGATCCAGGATGGGTTTGTTTGGTGGTTAGTTATAGTTGGTTACGATACGCTATCTTATCCTCTTTCTGTTAGCCGGAAGTGGTAGTAACTCTGTAGTTGGTTAGAGCAGCCAGTTGCAGTATCTTTTATATCCCCTTTCCTCCGTTGAACCCAAGGCATCTGTGCTTGGTGTTGACGGGCTACACTTTGGTGAACTGTGAGTCTTGCTTGCCAGTACGTTTATGTACTGACCCCTTTGGGGCTGTGGTTTCCGCAGACTACGCTTACGAGGATCCCCGTGACGGATACTACGTGGAGTTTTACGAGGCTGCCGACGAGTAGATAGCGGACCTGGGCAGGATCCGAGACATCGTGGATGGGCTCCGTCTTTTCGTTTCCGGCTTCTTAAGCCTATTTGGATTTTGTCTGTACTCAGACCCTTTGAATGCTTCCACTGAGATGTAATGATGTTATGTTGGGACATGTGTCCTCTGGATGATTGTATTTGCTATCTCTGCTCTAGTGAGAGCTATTTGCAACTTATTTCCATCTTTTGTGTCCTAGAGATATGTTGTGTTATCATTCTGTTAAAAGTCGTTGACGTACCATGTGTGTATGGTATGAAGTACGTCAATGGTAGTATCCTGATTTCTATGGGATGGTTTACGTAGACGATGAACAGTAGGGGTTGGTTGTCACACATACGTGTGTTGGCCTACTCGTAAGAGATGCGGGTGCCGGTAATCCCCGTAATCCAATCAACTACTGTTCAACGGAACTGCGAGTATCCTCTAGAAGTCCGGGTCCGACAAATGGTATCAGAGCCTGTCTGCCTGTAGGATCCCTCTTACTGGTCGCAGTTGAGTCTAGAAACTATTTTGTAGCTATATAGGAAAAATGAAACGTGAGAGTAGGAATTCTGCCATTTTATTTCTTTCCCCACCCACCCTTCCTTTTCTGGTAAGGAAGTGCAACGTTGTTTTCTTTTCTCACCTAAACTTTCAAGTTAGGTTTTCACGTATCCTGGTTTCTCTAGGATAGTTATATCTACTAGACCATAGGAATGGAGGTGGTTGTGACATGATTTATCATGTTGCCTACTCACGATTGAGAACGGAGGCGTGTAAGCCCTGGAAGCAAATCCTCTATTCCTTAAGCAGTAGATATTGATCCTTTAGAAGCCCGGATGGGTTTTCCGTAGTACCTCAGGAGTTTTTGGTCTCGTGTTTCCCGATGTTGCTTCGATATCCTGTTCTTCTCAACATCCTTTTCGTCCATTGAAACCTTGTTGTTGCTTTCCACTTCAGTTCTTCTACCGGCGTCTAATCAAAACTTCCCCGATCATCTGCAGATGGATCTCAGGTTCTACCCGCAGGTGGTTCGGATGACTCGTTGCGAGAGCACTGCCGGTTATCCGGAGATGCTGAGAGACATGGTCACTTATCTGGGGTTCCGTTGGGCACCAGAGTACCAGGTCTACGAGCAGCAGCGAGAGTTTGACCAGACCTACTACCAGGCTATCGTCTACATTCTGTCAGATGATGGCATGAGCGTTGTCCACCGCTACGAGGCAGTAGGTTCCACAGTGGATATGGCCGTGCAGCAGGCAGCTTATGTGAGTCTCACCGTCCTTCGTGCTGACTACTGGGGATTTGACGATTCTATCTATCGCCACATTCCCCGTGGTTACATCACTTCGGAGGGAGCTCACTTCACTCTCTACGACAACCTGGATGTCTACGAGCATGATAACTCCAGGCTGCACACCACTGCTCAGTTTGTGAGGCACAGTGACGCAGTTGCCAGCACACTATCTCAGGAGTTGGCTTCAGTCAGAGAGCAGCTCTACCTTGCTTTGACTCGTCAGGCGACGTACACCACATACTTTGTTGGAGATGAGCGCTTTGCACGTTTCGATCAACCAGTTGGTCATCGTCTGCCAGATGCTGGAGGTTACGAGCCGATCAGAGGTCCACTCCTCAACCTCGGTGCTGGTTACATTGGGATTCCATGCTTTGGAGCACAGGGAGTCGACGCTATGTACTTCACCACACCTAGAGTCGCTCTCAGACCACGTCAGATCTATGTGGATCGTCGTTCTACCTACTTTTGTGGGCGTGCTCCTCACCGTACCTCTCGTCGTACTACTCACCGCCGTCCTGCGTGATGAGCATGGGAGTACCGATGTATCCATTCTTAGCTATGTTTAGTTATCCTTTGGCATTCGAACCATTTATGGTGTGTTGGATATTCTGATGTATTTGAACATGTGATGATGTACCTGTTGGTTATCTATTCATGCGTCGGAATAATCTATCTTTCGGTTACCAAGTCTATCCTTTTTCTGTTGTTGTGCTAAAATGCATGTCTATTCAGGATGCCGCCAACAAGGAACAACCCGCCTGAGCCACCGCCAATCACGGAGCTGTTGACTCAGATGACCCAGGTCGTGACGCAGATGGCCCAGTTCCAGGCTAATCAGCACAACAACCAGAACGCTCCACGAGTCAGTATCAAGGAGTTTCTGAGTCTGGGGCCGAGAGCTTTCGTGGCAACACGCGAGCCTCTGGATGCTGATGACTGGATCTGTGAGATGGCCAAGGCTCTAGACATTGCTCACGTTGCTGAGGAAGACAAGGTCAAGTATGCCTCCTACCTACTGAAGGGTCAGGCAGCTACTTGGTGGGAGAACTACCAGACCATGAGAGCTGGCTACCCAATCACCTGGGGTTGTTTCAAGGAAGCTTTCCTGAAGCACCACATCCCAGATGGTCTCATGGAAAGGATGCGTGAAGAGTTTTGCTCACTCAAGCAGGGCAAGCTGGACGTCATTGGCTATCAGAGTGAGTTCAATCGCCTCGCTCGTTACGCTGGTGATGAGGTGTCCACTGAGGCTAAGAAGATGGCAAGGTTCCGCCGAGGTTTTAACCCGGAACTCAAGTACGCCCTCACCAACATCAAGGCCAAAGACTTCGAGGAGCTCGTTAACACCGCGCTCAATGAGGAAAATGGGCGCAAGGCGTTCGAGGAGTCTCGGAAGCACTCGCGTGAGGGTGGTTCCTCCTCCAACATGACCACCCCTCCACAGAAGCGCCGCATCTGGGTGCCAAATGCTGCTGTCACTCGGGCTCCATACGCCCAAGCTTCTCCAGGCTTCGCTCCCCGCCCACCCAACCCAGCTCAGATGCAGGCTCAGAGGTTTTCAATGGGGCAGCCAAGGCCAGATCCTCCTCGTGTCGTCACATGCTTCAAGTGCAAGCAGACGGGGCACTACGCTGACAAGTGCACTCAGAGGCAGCTACCTCCACCACCACCTCGTCCCAACACAAACCAGGCAATGGTGCGTGCTCCCCCGGCTAAAGCCTTCAACTCCAACAACAGGCCTGTCGGGAGGACCGCAAGGGTGAATCATATCAAGGCCGACAAAGCTGAGGAAGCTGCTGACGTCGTTCTCGGTATATTACCCGTAAACTCTTTTCCAGCTAAAGTGTTGTTTGATACCGGAGCATCGCATTATTTTGCGTCAAAGATTTTTGCCGCAACAAACAACCTAATGGTGGTTCCACTAAGCAATCAAATCACTGTTCACTCACCGGGATCTCAAATGTTGACTTCCAAGATAAGTAAGGATAATCAAATCCTAATTGGAGGCCACATTTTCCTTGCTTCACTCATGTTGCTGGGAAATTCTCACATTGATGTCATTCTGGGCATGGATTGGTTGAAGGCCAATAAAGCTACGATTAATTGTGCTCAGAAGTCAATAACTCTGTTCCACCCTTCTGCCCAGATAGTCTATTCTCCAAATGAATCAAGTTATGTTCAGCTTTACACCCTCGATGCTAAACCTCTACCTCTACTCGAAAATGTTCCGGTGGTTTGTGAATTCCCTGACGTCTTTCCAGAAGAGTTGCCAGGGATGCCTCCGGACAGAGCAGTTGAGTTCGTGATCGAGCTTGAACCAGGTACTGCTCCAATCTCTAAGCATCCATACAAGATAGCTCCTCCTGAACTGAAATTGTTAAAGGAGCAAATCGATATGTACATGGAGAAAGGTTACATTCAACCTAGTTCCTCCGCTTGGAGTTGCCCAACTCTGTTCGTTGCGAAGAAGGATCAAACAAAGAGACTCGTTGTTGACTATCGTCCTCTTAACGAGAAAACCATCAAGAACAAGTATCCAATTCCTCGTATCGATGATCTTTTTGATCAACTTGCTGGAGCCTCAATATTCTCCAAGTTGGACTTGAGGATGGGTTACCATCAAATAAAGATCAGAAATGAAGATATTCCAAAAACAGCCTTCACCACTCGGTACGGTCTATATGAATACACCGTCATGTCCTTTGGTCTCACCAATGCACCGGCGACATTCTCTAGACTCATGAATTCTGTCTTCCATGAATACCTCGACAAGTTCGTTGTGGTATATCTTGATGACATTCTGGTCTACTCAAAATCCGAGGAAGAGCATGAAGAACATCTTCGTCTCACTCTCATGAAGCTTCGCGAGCATCGTCTATATGCCAAGTTCTCCAAATGTGAGTTCTGGATTCCAGAAGTTGCTTACCTTGGTCATATCATCTCAGCCAAGGGCATAGCCATTGATCCAGAAAAGGTTAAAGCAATTGTTGATTGGAAACCTCCTAAGACGGTGAAGCAAGTCAGAAGTTTTCTTGGCTTGGCTAGCTATTGCTGTCGTTTCGTCCAAAACTTTTCCAAGATTGCCAAACCTCTCACTGATCTCACAAAGAAGGACAAGAAGTTCGTTTGGTCTCCACAATGTGATGAGAGTTTCAATCTCCTGAAGACTAAACTAACTTCTACACCAGTTCTGGTTGGCCCAGATACTACCAAACCTTTCCAGATATTCTGCGATGCATCTCTCCAAGGTCTAGGTGCAGTTCTTATACAAGACCGTCAAGTTGTGGCTTATGCTTCACGTTTGTTGAATGCACATGAGCAAAATTATCCCACACATGACCTGGAACTTGCAGCAGTTGTGTTTGCCCTCAAGAAATGGAGACAATACTTGTTGGGTAATCGCACTGAAATCTTTTCCGATCATAAGAGTCTGAAATACATCTTCACTCAACCAGATCTAAACCTCAGGCAGAGGAGATGGATTGAGAAGATTAAAGACTTTGATCTTACCATTTCTTACACTCCAGGAAAGGCTAATGTTATGGCCGATGCTCTCAGTCGCAAGTCGTATTGCAATAATCTCATGATCATGGAAAGCCAACCTCCACTTCATGAAGAATTCCAGAAGCTAAACCTTGGTCTTGTTCCTCAAGGTTATCTTGCAAGCTTGACAGCCAGTCCAACTCTCGAGGACAAGATTCGTTCTGAACAACTTCGTGATGCTGAAATCAAGAAGATGGTAGAGCACATCAAAGAAGGCAAGGAGAAATTTAAGTCCTTCTCAATTGATGACGAGGGAACTGTGTTCTTCGAAGGATGCATTGCAGTTCCTCAAGTTCAAAGTCTCAAAGATGTTATTCTCAAGGAGGCTCATGAAACTCCTCTCTCCATCCACCCTGGAAGTACAAAGATGTACCAGGATCTTAGGACACTGTATTGGTGGCCTGGCATGAAACGTGAAATTGCTCAATACGTTTCTGAATGCGACGTTTGTCAACGTGTTAAGGCAGTCCATCAGAAAACATCCGGTCTACTCCAACCTCTGAAAATTACTGAGTGGAAGTGGGACATGATTGAAATGGACTTCGTCACTGGTTTTCCAAAGTCCAAGAGGGGCAATGATGCAATCTTCGTTGTCATTGATCGTCTCACTAAAGTAGCTCACTTCTTTGCTGTCAAAGAAACAATCTCAGCTAGCCAGTTAGCAGAACTCTACACAGCAAAGATTGTTCCTCTTCATGGTGTTCCTTTGGAAATAAGCTCAGACCGTGGAAGCATATTCACTTCTCATTTCTGGAAAAGCTTTCAAGAAGCATTGGGCACAAAACTTCTGTTCAGCACAGCTTATCACCCTCAGTCTCAGGGGCAAGTCGAAAGAGTCAATCAGATTCTTGAGGATATGCTCAGAGCATGTGGTCTCTCCTTTGGCATGAAATGGGAGGATTGCCTTCCATATGCTGAATTCTCCTACAACAACAGCTACCAGGCAAGCCTAGGCATGGCACCATTTGAAGCACTCTATGGCCGCAGATGCAGGAGTACAATCAATTGGTCTGGAGCTGGTGAACGTTCACTCTTAGGCCCTGACATTGTTAAGGAAGCCGAGGAGAAAGTTCGCATCATTCGTGACAATCTCAAGATTGCTCAGTCTCGTCAGAAAAGCTACTATGACAGCAAGCACAGGGATATGATCTATGCACCTGGTGACAAGGCATATCTCCGTGTAACTCCCCTCAGAGGCACTCATCGTTTTGGTGTGAAAGGAAAGCTTGCACCAAGATACATTGGTCCTTTCAACATTCTCTCAAGGCGTGCGGAAAATACCTATCGTCTTGAACTTCTAGAAAAACTATCCAAGGTGCACGATGTGTTTCACGTGTCACAGCTCAAGAGGTGTTTCAAAGTTCCAGATCGTGCAGTTGATCATGATTCCATTGAACTGCAAGATGATCTCTCGTATGAGGAGCACCCTGTTCGTATTCTCGATGAGACCGATCGTAAGACTCGCAACAAGAGCACCAAGTTCTTGAAAGTGCAATGGTCACATCATTCCGATAAAGAGGCAACGTGGGAGACCGAAGAGGATCTTCGCAAGAAGTATCCGGACCTTTTCTCTTCTCAGTAAGGAATCTCGGGGCGCGATTCCTTCAAGGGGGGGCGTTTTGTAACATCCCAAGTATGAAAACACCCCTAGAATGTTTGATTTCTTGTTTTATTAAAGTTTTGCATCATGTCATCATACTCATTACTTTGTTTGCATTTGTTTTCATTTGGTTTGCATCTGTTTTCAGTTGTTTTCTATTTCAAATTCAAACAATTATTCAAACCTTTGTTTCATACTTGTCATGTTACAATCTTTTTCAAATAGAAAGTTCAACTCAAAACCTCATTTGTTTCCAATTAATCCATAAGGTTCAACTATTAAAAATGGTGGCTTTTAATCAATCACTTAATTCAAATGATTATTCAAATTCAAATACATTTTTCCAAACAGCAACCTTTTGGAATTAATGATAATTACACAACAATTATAATCATTTGCTCCCAATTAAAACTATATGTTCACCCCATTTAAATTTTGTTTGCAATAATCACTTAATCTCAAAATCATTTAAATTGGAATCAAATTTCAAACAGCACCCAATTTGAAAATTAAAAATATTACCAAAACATTCTAATCTTTTGTTTCCATTTTTTTTAAAACGAAAGGATCATGCCATTTAAATCTTGTTTCAAATATTTCATTTAATAATTAAAATTCATTCCAATTTGAATCAATTACAAACAACACTTATATTTTGAAATTCATGGAAAATAAAAGTGGTCAAATGGTTACTGACACAATAAATAAGCAACCCAATTTTTTTCTATAATTTTCCTACCTCAAAATTCCTTCTTTTTCTTCCATTTCCAATTCTGCAAAAAAAATAAACAGAACAAAAAATTTAAAAAGGAAAAACGCAGAGGAGGAGGGCCAGCACGCAGGCCCAGCCCGTTTTCCTTCCCCGCGCAGCCTGGTACCGTTTCGCTCTTCCCCCTCGCCTTTCTTCTCGCGGTACGGCACGCCATCCGCCGGTGCCATGTCGCCGCCGTCGCGAGCAGACGGCCCGCAGCACCTGCCCACCCCTATAAAACCTAGCCCTAGACCCCCTGTGCGGCCCTAGCCTACCTGCCACCCTATCCCCTCGAGCACCGCCGTCGTTTTCCTCTCTCCCCGCCGGATTCCACCTCTCTGCCACCGCCACCGAGCTCTCTCTCTGAATCCGCCATGGCCGCCGCCGTTCCCGTACCCCATCTTCCACGCTGACCACGGGAACGAGTCCACCGCACCTTCGTTGACCTTCTGGACACCTCCTCGAGCCCGGAGACCCCCTGCTTCCACGACGCCATCCTCGCCGCTGTCCGCGTCGTCCACCTCGCCGTCGACTGAACCCATGGACGCCGCCGACGATCTGCGCGTTCTCCCCTCGTGCTGACCACGGGGACGAGACCCCCGTACTTACCTCGACGTCATCGACACCGCCGCTGTGCCTGACATCCACCACAACGCCGCCGCCATCTTCCACGTCGTCGCCGGCCGTTTCTCCCCCGAGCCTCTGCTCGACTACATCGACGGTGATCACCGTAGCCTCCTCCTTCCTCCCTCCTCTCTGCGTCATCTCCGCGTTCGCCGACTGCACACCAGCACGCAGCTAGCACCAGCAGCACGGCGAGCCACCCCGCACGGCCACAGCTCGCCGCCGGCGTCTGTTTCTCTGTCAGGTTCAGTCACGCGCGCGCGCGGAAAATTCAGTTAAGCGAAACTGAAGCTCAACCTTGCTGCATCCCCTTACCTGACAGAAACGCACGCACACCGCAGTGGCAGCACTGCTCCCTCGCTCGCGCCCGGTCGTGGGTTCGAGTCCCCCTCGCAGCAGGGATAAAAACCCCAATTTTTGCACGGTGCGCTGACAGGGTGGCCCCCCCTGTCAGCTGCTGTGTGCGCCCGCAGTGCCACGCTGGCCCAGGGCCCATTGGCAGTGCCCTGGGGTAGATAGCTGTGCGGTGTAAAAAGAATTTCAACCTTTTCTTTTTCAGTTTAGGTCCTTTTAATTGCAGAATGGTCCTTAAACTTAATTTGCTAATAACTTTCATTTCCAAACTCCAAATAATATAAACAAAATATGTTTGCTGCACCAAATTAAACTATCTATCTATTCAAACCATTTGTTTTCTGTTTTGACTAATTCGAATGCATCCAAATTTCAAATTCAAACAATTCATTTGAAATTTGTATAATTGCATAACTAATTCATACTTAATCCAAATAATGCAAATAAAATATGTTTTCCATGCTATTTCAAACCACCTTTTCAAATATGAATTTTGTTTCATGATTTGAATAATTAAAATTGCTTAAATAATTTAAACCTTGTTTAAATCATTTAAATTTGCTAAATTCATAACTTGCTCAAATTAAAATATTTTTGAACATGTAAAATATGTTTTCAAACTAGAAAAGTATAAACTTTTCAAATATGAATTTGGTTTAATGTTTTGAACAAATAAAAATTCAAATAATATCCATACTTGAATTAAATTCAATTAAATCTTGTTTAACTTGTTTAATTCATAAATAATTCATCTTAATTCCTTTTGCAATAATTGAAACATGTAATCCACCCAAAATTTTATGATCTTTTCAAATATGAATTTTGTTATCTGTTTTGAACAATTTGAATTGATGAAAACAACAAATGTTTGTGTGTCACCTTTAAGTAACCAAAAAATTCCCTAACTTAATAAATAAATTTCTAAACTTGGTAAACCTTATTTCCAATTGATTCTATTGTTGTTATTTTTCTGTTTTCCTCATCCATGCATCATACTAATCCACTTTCACCTGTTGGTTAGTTGGAAAACAATTGTTTCAACCATAATTCATGGGCTTTTCATATGCAACCCCAAATTGCATGTGGGTCCATTTAATCATGTTGTTACCAAGTCCACTAATTTATTTTGATGCATCAATTAAATTGTCATGCATCATCCCATGGTTGTGCACTATGCCATGTTATTGATTGTTTATCTTTCTGCATTGTTTGTTTGCTTCTTCTCGGATAGACGACGACGTTGAGACAGACGATACTTACGACACCCCTTCTGAGGATCTAGCTCAGTACCAGGCTACTGAGTTTGCAGGCAAGTTATCACTCACATGAACCATTGTGTTCCTTTCAACATTGGTTACCGATACTTTCCGTTGTCTATTTTCTGCTAGCCCTATGAATAGTTGTTTCTGTTACGAACCTATCACATGTTACCCTTTAACCCTGATATTGCCTCACCTCCACACCTATAACCCCTTTGCTTGTTGCCCGTGTCTTACTAGCATGCTTAGGGTTGTTTTGCTCGAGTCTGGTACCCGTTACTTTCTGTTACTATATTTCTATTATGTTCTGGGGCTCGATGTTAAACAACAACCTGTTAATTTTGAGGTAATAATAATTTGCTGATAAGGCACCAGCAGGAGGCCCGGCGTGGTTTTGAGGCCTGCTAGTGTCGACCCTAATTAGGAAAAGGGTCTTGTCTACTGATCCATGATGAGCGCACTATCCGCATGTGGGAAGCGTGTATGGGCGCGCCCCTCAATTTGATTCGATTCGCATCTCGTCCAAATCGCCTCATTTAGTTCGGGTTTTCCATTTGCCGCACGCATATGCAGGTACGAACCCGAGGCCAGGGTGGAACTTTTGTAGTCGGCATTTAGGGAGACACGTTCTTAGAGTGCTATGAGGGTCCCCTTTTCTTCGTGGGGCTTGATTAGCCGTGCGCTCACTGCACGGGGTTCTTTGGGCTTGATGCGAAGAAGAGTTGAGTTGTGTAGAGTGCCTCGCTTGGTGGGTTTGATTCCCGTCTGGCGGGATATTCTTACGTGTACGGCCAAATTGGTGCACCCCTGCAGGGATAAATCTTCTCGAGAAGCCGTGTTTTCCGCGGTTATGGATTACTTGGTGAAAGTACTGGCTAACAAGTACTCAGAACAACTTACACCTAACTAATGATAACTTGACTAGTAATAGTCTTATCGACACAATAACTTGAACCATCTTTAATCCAACTGGGTGAGTTTATCCTCGGATTGCTTCTTTGGATAAGGGGCGAGATCCAGGATGGGTTTGTTTGGTGGTTAGTTATAGTTGGTTACGATACGCTATCTTATCCTCTTTCTGTTAGCCGGAAGTGGTAGTAACTCTGTAGTTGGTTAGAGCAGCCAGTTGCAGTATCTTTTATATCCCCTTTCCTCCGTTGAACCCAAGGCATCTATGCTTGGTGTTGACGGGCTACACTTTGGTGAACTGTGAGTCTTGCTTGCCAGTACGTTTATGTACTGACCCCTTTGGGGCTGTGGTTTCCGCAGACTACGCTTACGAGGATCCCCGTGACGGCTACTACGTGGAGTTTGACGAGGCTGCTGACGAGTAGATAGCGGACCTGGGCAGGATCCGAGACATGGTGGATGGGCTCCGTCTTTTCGTTTCCGGCTTCTTAAGCCTATTTGGATTTTGTCTGTACTCAGACCCTTTGAATGCTTCCGCTGAGATGTAATGATGTTATGTTGGGACATGTGTCCTCTGGATGATTGTATTTGCTATCTCTGCTCTAGTGAGAGCTATTTGCAACTTATTTCCATCTTTTGTGTCCTAGAGATATGTTGTGTTATCATTCTGTTAAAAGCCGTTGACGTACCATGTGTGTATGGTATGAAGTACGTCAATGGTAGTATCCTGATTTCTATGGGATGGTTTACATAGACGATGAACAGTAGGGGTTGGTTGTCACACATACGTGTGTTGGCCTACTCGTAAGAGATGCGGGTGCCGGTAAGCCCCGTAATCCAATCAACTACTGTTCAACGGAACTGCGAGTATCCTCTAGAAGTCCGGGTGCGACACCAGAGCTACCCACGGCCGTCACCGTATTCTTCGAATTCTGGCGATCAGAGAAGTGCTTCCACCCCGCGGTGATCTCCCGAGGACGCCGGAGCTAGCGCCGCCTCCATTCGCTCACCGTCGTCGATTCCGGAAGCGGGCGAGCACGCTAGGGCCACGTGCGAGTCCGCCGAGCCGCGCTGGTCGTCGTCGTGTGCTTCCCCAACCTCTGGAACCCGTCCATCGTCGGCGCCGATCGTCGTCTGCAAGCCCCGCCGCTGCGCTCGCCATTTCCGGCTAGCCCCGCCGCCAGGTGAGCACCTCCTTGTCCCAGCACCGTCAGATCTAGATCCAAGGGGCAGGATTAGATCACTTACTGAAGGGGTACGAGCCAATAGAAATTAGCCACGTGTGTGCCCTATCAGCGCCCAGTCACAGCCCCGTCAGCCGCCACGTCAACCCCTCTATTTTCCTGTTTCCCGAATAGAAATAATTGGCATTTTGCAGTTTAGTCCCTAGAACTTTGAAACCTCATATCTTTTCAACCACTTAGCCAAATTTAGCAATCTTGGACTTTATGAAAAGCCCTTGACATCTAGAAACTTTTGGCACTGGCCAAATTCATATTTGACAAACTTAAAATTGTTCAATTTCAAATATGTTTGTTTGATGAAATTTGGCATAATTCAAATTCTACAAATCCAAAAATTGCAAATAAAATATATTTGGAAACCTTACGATGTGTACTTTCATATCCCCTGTACCAAAATAATTGTTGATCAAATTAAAATTGAATTCAGAATTAATTGGAGTATTTGAGTAATTTTGACATAGATTTAATTCTGTAAATAATTTCAATATAGTTCCTTTGGCAAAATTGCTCCATTTGATAACCTTGGACCAGAAACAACCTTGCCCAACCCTTTTGGACACCCTTGGACCATGACCATGTAATTTTAGCCAAACTTCCATCATAGTAGTCCACCTAGTTGGTTAAGTATTAGAGTGGTTGCTATCACTGTTATTCCTTGATGTTATGACCATTTGGAGCCAAGCCATGTCCTTAGAATGTGCAAATCACATATAGTACCAAGTAGTAAACTTTAGTTTTCTATCTTCTCCACTCCCCCATTCTTGCTTCAAGAATTCACCAAGTCAGCAAAATGGAGATCAAGACTCAAGCACAAGAATAAAACTTCAATATCAACTTGGTGGCAACATGAAGAGCTATGAGGAATATCATTGAAGAAATTGAAGGAAGGACTTAGACTCCACAAGCAACAAGAAGAAACTCAATGAAGTACAAGAGTATGAAGAAATCAAGGAGAAGACATTTTCATCTCTCTTCCTATCCCTTCCATTTCTTTCTTTTCAAATTGACTTAGTGGTATTTGTGCCCATCCCATACCCAAATCAATTAGTGAAGTGAAAACCATGAAGACTATCAAGACCAAGAGAAGCACCACACCAAGGAAGGAAGCAACTTAGATGGCATGATGATGATCTTCAAGAAGGCAATCACATGAGGACTAGAAGAAATCCACCCAAGTTGAAGAGTAACAAGTTATTTTTGTCCAACCTTTGACCCAAATGGAAAACCCAAGACTTAGTAATATTTTCCCTTTGATGATGAAGTTAGTATACCTACCCTAACCACAATGGAAAATACTAACATAGTCACTCAAATATTTTTGAAGGTGAATATGACCAAGTGTTTGCATGTATTACTTTAGTTGAAGAAGTAATATGTTTATTCTTAGTGAACTCTTGGAACTTCCTCGACAAGTATGGTTATAATAAAGTTTGATCACTACAAACTCAACCTAGTCCATCCCAAGTAAACTCTTGGAAAATCCCTTAACAAGTATGGAACCAAGAAAGAATAAATATTTCAAACCCAAACCTTGTCCTAACCAACTTGGTTAAGCCCCTTTTGATATGTTAGTTGCTATGTATGTTTTCTACACTTGTATGTCTGTTTGTTAGGATGCTTGTTTATTTGGTTATTGTGTTGTCAATAAATAGATTGTACGGAGAGCATCGATCTTTTGTGAAGAGAGTGTGATATCTTCACCAACTTGAACAAGGCAAGTAACACACCATCAACTACCCATTATTTTCTATATGCATTAGTTGATTTTGACTAGTATGCATGATAGGAAATTTTACTAAGTTATACTATGCTATGCTATTATCCTAGTAGTATGTAGCCATCCCTTTTGCCTTGCTATTTTGATAGCCTTAGAATTTATTAGGTGCTATGCAATGTTACAAATTGTTTTACTAGATGTTGAGGAAAAATCCTAAGTATAACTAATGAATGAACCACCTGGGTGGAAGTGGTAAGACTGGGTTATGTTGAGTGTTTCCTCAGGGCCCTTATCTAAGGGTTATTCCACTTGAGGTTGTCACTTGCGGATGGCCACCCAGGAACAAAGAGATTACTATGTCCTTCTAAGTTTAGTAGCTTCCCGTGCAGCCTTTTGACATATGGGCTCTGTCTTGATCAATTAAGTTGTGAGAGTTCAGCCCAGGCTTGACTAGCAGATGTAGCAAAATTATAGGTGGAACGGTCTTGCCGGTGGGTTTGGACTTCTTCTTCTGAAAGATCTCGTCTCAATTCTCTCCTTTCCATTATGCACTCCGGGTGTATAGGATGTTTGGGCTAATTGAAGACAAAGGGTGAAAGTGCACAACCTCTGCAGAGTCAACAAACTAAAATCTTAGCCGTGTCCCCGGTTATGGACAACTATGAGAAGCTGGACAAGGATTGACGGAAGAATCTCATCACCAATTTCAATAAGTAAAATTTTGACCAAGTGAACAGTTTTGTGGTGCTTGGATCTTAATCCAATGTTGCCACCCTTTTGAAAAGAAAAGCTTGTTTTACAAAAGTGATAGGAGAAAACTGGCTTTATGCAAAACTTAGCCAAAACTCCACTCAGCCAAATAAGCATGTAGTATTAGTCTTGCCATTTATATCCACCATAGTGTTACTTGCCAATACATTAAATTGTATTGACTCCCTTGTGGCTGCATATTCCATATTACAGATATTTCTGAAGACGAGTGAGGATTTCGTTTAGGATCTCGAGACTATCGCCAACATGTTTTGCCTGTGGCACATGAAGAAGATGGGCTCAATGTTGTACTATGTTTTCCGCTGTATATGTTTGTTTTCTGCTAGTCTTCTAAGACTACGCAAGTTGTAATCCTATTTTGTAAAGACTGGATCATGCGATGTAATAGAATTTGATGCATTTGCATGATATTTCATTTTGTACTGTGGTGCTAGCAATTGATCCAGGGACTAGCACAATAACACAGGTATTCCATCTTTATTAAAAGTTGGGATGCTACATCAACTTGTAGTCCTACTCGGTTACGACCTTGAGACCCAACCCCCTTATATAAGGGATAGGAGGGAAGCCTAAAAGGACAAGACACACACAATGTGTAACCTAGCCCCCCAAAACACCATTGGTCTAGCGCGAGATCCAATCTACGTAGCAGCCATTGTTGCACCTCGTAATCTCCAGATCAATAAAGAGCAGACAAACATGAGTAAGGTTTTACCTCCATGAGGGCCTGAACCTGGGTAAACTGAATCCTTTCTCCATGTTAACAGTCGAGTTCACCAGCATGCATCCATCTCCCTCTTCTTAAAACATCAATATGTCATACAAGGGAACTGCCATGTTAGCGTCACGATAGTTGTTTCCGTATGTAGGAAAGGCACGCGCTAGAATCATGATCTCGTTGGTCCCCAAATTGGCGAGCATCAACTCGTCGACTCTTCCTGGATCAATGTCCTTCGGGTTGTTTTACTTTGGACCGCATCTTCCCAGCTTCCGCCCGGCATTCGACACTCTATGTGAGGGCATAAACATGGTGTTTGGTGACTTTCAACTTCTACACCACCCGAGAAGGCATTTGGTACATCCAAAATGTATCTCCTTTTGCGAACACTTTTGCTATTGTTTGCCTCAAAACTTGTGAGTTTTGGATATAACTAACACGGACTAACGCTGTTTTTAGCAGAATTACCTTGGTGTCTTGTTTTTGTGTAGAAAAATCAACTTTCGGGAAATTTCCTAGAAAACATCCCAGAGACCTTATTTCACCTGAAGACCCCCGGAGCCAGAAGGAGACCTGTAGGGGGGCAAGGAGGGGGCCACACCACCCCTGGGCGCGCCCCCTAGGCCACGCCACCAAGTGGTGTGGGCGCCCCCAGGCACCCCCTCGGGCTCCCCTTTTGACTACATATCCCCCGTAGCCCTAAAAAAACAAGGGTTTTTTCATAATCTAGAGAAACACCACAGAGTGCTGTCGCCACCTCGAAACTCAATTCGGGGATCAAAAGTTCATGTTCTGGCGCCCTGCCGGGACGGGGATTCGAAGGAGACCATCGCCATCGTCACCGCCACCACTTCTCCATCAAGCATCCATGATTCCCCCGTCCATTGTGAGTAAACACTGTTGTAGGATGAGAGAGATGGATGGGATTGGATGAGATCGATCATGTAATAATGCCAGATTGTTAGGGCATAGTGCCTAGTATCCATTGTTAGTGTTTTATACCGTTGTTGCAACTTGTTATGCTTAATGCTTGTCACTAGGGCCCGAGTGCCATGATCTGAGATCTAAACATGTTATTGTTTCATGAGTATAATTATGTTTCTTGATCATATCTGCAACTTGTTTACACATGTCATTGTCCGGAGCCCGAGGCCCCAAAGTGACAGAAATTGGGACAACCGGAGGGGATGGTTGTGATGTGAGTATCACGTATGTTCACGGAGTGTTAATGCTTTGCTCCGGTGCTTTATTAAAAGGAGCACCTTAATTACCACTAGTTTCCCTTGAGGCCCCGCTGCAAACGGGCTGGTAGGACAAAAGATGTTGTGCAAGTTTCTCATTGCGAGCACGTATGACTATATTGGAACACATGACTATGGTTTTCCTAGAACTTGGATGCTTTATTATTATTATCTGCAATTCCCATGTTTTGATTATTATATGAACTATATTATCCATGCAACGCCCGTTCATCCGTTGCCTATGCCTACGGTACTTTACTCATGTTGTTTCCCGAAATTGCTACTTCTGTTACTATTTTACTCCTGCTCTTATTTTACTACAACTGCTGCTATAAAACTGTTACAACCGATAAACTGTTACGAGTAAGTCTACTTTCAGGTGCGGCTGAATTGACAACTCAGTTGTTAAGGCTTATAAATATTCTTTGGCTCCCCTTGTGTCGCATCAATAAATTTGGGTTTTACTTCCCTCGAAGACTGTTGCGATTCCCTATACTTGTGGGTCATCAAGACTATTTTGTGGCGCCTTTGCCGTGGAGCATAGATTTATTTATTTGCTCACTTGAACGTGATATTGTTCGCTGCAAGCCTTTCATCATGGGAAAGACACGTGATGGAAAAGTTCCTATATTACCATCCACTACGAGGAGAGGTACAACTCTGAACACCTCTCTTGCTCTTGATTCACCATCTGTTATGAGTAAACCTCTTACACCACCACATGCTACACACACTGTTACTTCTGCTGAGTCTGAAAATGCTTCTAGTACTTTTGATGATGCTTCTACTGTGCTTGATTATAATGGTTCACTAGGTCCTTTCCTAGATGCTACAATTTCTAGATCTAAACAAATTGAAAACAGTGAAATTCCAGTTGAAAATGTTGGTACACCTGTTAATTCATCTGGGTCTATTGATGACCTTGATGAAACCTACATTGAACTTAATGCTAACTTTATTAAAGAAGCTTAGGCTACTACTGGTGCAAGTGCTCTTAAGACTCGTCTAGCAAGACATACTGTTAAATATAAATCTTCTCCTGATGCTATGTTTGCTGCATCTCCCATACACATTAGAGATAAGGATTATGATTTCTCTCTAGATTTATATTACATATCTATTGTTGAGAAGGAACCTTTTTGTGGTACTGAAAGTAAAAGTGCTATGGAACATATGAATGCGCTTTCATCTTTGAGTACTTTATTTTTTTATGATACTAAGAGTATGTACTTAATTTGTTACCAAGATATTCCCTTTCTCTTTGAAAGATGAAGCTAAAACTTGGTTTAACAATTTGTGATCTCGATCTATTACTAGTCCTATGGGTTTGGTTAATGCTTTCTTTCAAAAATATTTTCTTGCTAGTGATCAACATGCTGTTGTGCAAAGAATCTTTAACTTTGAGCAAATTGAAGAAGAGAAATGGCCTAAATCTTTAATAAGAGCTAGCCCTAGAAATCCATTACCTAAAAATGAGCTCCTAGATATATTTTATAATGGACTAACTGTTGAATCTAGGACATACTTGGATAGTTGTGCTGGTTGTGTTTTCAGGAAAACAACTCCATAAGAAGCTGAGGAATTATTGGCTAAAATAGCCAAAAATAATGATGATTGAACTATACCTGAGCCTACACCTATACCAAAGCCAACACCAATACCAACACCCAAGAAGAGAGGGATGATTGAATTAAATGATGAAGTGATGAGGGAAGCCAAGAAATCTCTTAAAGAGAGGGGTATTAAATCTGAAGATGTGAAGAATTTACCTCCTATAGAAGAATTATGTAAGCCAGTTCCTCATCCATCAACACTTGAGGTACACTCTCTCCAATACTTTGATAATAGAGATATTCCCTATTCTAAACCACCTGATCAATGCTTAGATGAATTTGATAATTATGTTGTTAAGCAAGACAACTTCAATATGAGAGTGCAAAATCATCTTATGGAAAACTCTAGTGTTATTGATAATTTGCATGGTATTACTAAGAGAACCTCTAATGATGTTAAAATTCTTGTTAAACATTTCCATATGGTTCAAACTCAAATTGATCAAATCACTAAAGTGCAAATAGATATGCTAGCTAATGCTTCTAGAGAAAAACATGTTTGTGAAATAATTACTAGAAGTGGTGTTTCTACTCAGGACCCCTTGTATCCTGAAGGACATCCTAAAAGAATTGAACAAGATTCTCAGCAACCTAAAAACAATAGTTCTCCTTCTAAGAAAAAGAAGAAGAGACATAAAACTGTTGTAGAATCTCCTAAACCTGCTAAAGATCCTAATAGTATATCCATTTCTGATGCTGAAACTGAAAGTGGTAATGATAACAATGATGCTTCTGATAAAGAAGAAACTCTAGCTGAACCTGAAAAGAAAACTAAAACTGTGAAGTATACGAAGGAGGATTTCATTGCTAATAATCATGGTAATGAAAGAGAACCTTCGGTACAAAAATCAATGCCTTTTCCTAATAAAAAACACAAACCAAAGGAAGATGAACATTATAATAAATTCTGTGAGTGGGTGAAACCTTTGTTTTTGCAAATTCCTTTGACTGATGCTATTAAACCGCCTCCTTATTCTAAATATATGAAGATATTGTCTCTAACAAAAGGAAGATTCCTAATGAGGAAATTTCCACTATGCTTGCTAATTACTCTTTCAATGGCAAGGTTCCAAAGAAGCTTGGAGATCCTGGTATTCCTACTATCCCTTGTTCTATTAAAAATAATTATGTTAGAACTGCTTTATGTGACTTGGGAGCAGGATTTAGTGTTATGCCTTTTTCTCTCTATAAGAGGCTCTCTCTTAAAAAAATGATACACACCGATATATCTTTGCAAATGGTTGATAAATCTACTGCTATCCCTGTTGGTATATGTGAGAATGTTCATGTTCAAGTGACTACTAAGCGTTTGATATTAACTGACTTTGTTGTGTTCGAAATGCATGAAGATGATAATATGTCTATTATTCTTGCGAGACCTTTTCTTAACACTGCAAGGGTTGTTATTTTTTGCAATCAAGGAAAAGGAACTTTTAATGTTAATGATATAGAGCATACTGTTTTTTTTCCAAGAAGATGGATAGAATATATGGTCTAAATTCAATTGAAAATATTGAGACCATCAAGATTAGAGAATTATATTGTCTCATTCCAATTCCACCAAAATAATATGAAATTATTATGATTGGGACTTTGTCTATCAAGGTTGAGGTGACACAATTATTTAGTGATAAGCAAAGTTTAGCTTCATATAAAAATTGTATTGGTAACAAGACTTGATCAACCTTGTTAACAAAGTGATTTTGAATGAGAAGGACAATGTTTTCACTATGTTTTCACCATCCCCATTCTGTTTTCACCATGTTATCACCTTGCTACTTTAGTATAATTATGTTTTCCATCATCCATAGTCATGTTTTCATCTTTATTATTGTGGTTATGCATGTTTTCGCCATCCATATTTTTGTTTTCACCACTTCCACCTTTGTTTCTCTGGTTATTTGCCTATTGTAGTGTCTTAGAACCTCTGTAGTTCTGGTTTTGGTTTTGTTTTCCACCTTTCCATATTTGTTTTTCTAGTTTTTAATTAATTATTAAATTCTGAAAATACCTCGAAAATAAAGTTTCACGAAAAATTCCAATAATATTATAATAAATTTTTACGTCAAAAATGAGGAAGAGAGGCACCTAGTAGACCCCAGGGGGCCACCATGCAGGAACACCACAGGGTGGCACGGCCAGCCCCCTGGTGGCACTAGCACATGGTGTGGGCCCCCCTTGCCCTCTAGTAGCTCTCTCCCCTACCCAAGATTCCTCTCTCTCACCTGAAACTCAAAACATTTCCTAGAAACCGAGTTCTTACTGTTCTTCCTCGAGATTTTTCGATCTCTTTGCTCAGCCCACATTTGTTGCTGAAATTTGGTGCATTTTCTCTCTGGTATGTGACTCCTCCGATTATCCAAGTAGAATTTTATTTGGTGGAGTATTTCTTGAGTATTTTGGTACTGTAGGTGACAGCTTTTGTGAGTTTTCATGCTTGATTTAAGTTAAAGTAATATAGTTTTGATGCATGTTTAGCTCTCATATAAGTCTCTATAGTAGTTTCCACCATATAGTTGCTTGAACCCAATTTTTTTTATGATTGTCAAAAATTTCAGAAATGGGCAATTTCAACTTTGGAGAGATTTTTAGAAGTGATGCCCCTAGGAGGACAAGGCCATCATGCTCATCTACTCTATCGAGACCATCCTACAATGAGTAAATTATTGCACAAAGCATCGATAATGCGGGGGAAAATGTAATTGCTAATCCATCTAGTTTCCCTTGTTATACATTCTTGAGAGGTGCAGGTATACTTGATGATTTCTTGATGCTGATTGGTAGGGTTGGATTAACCAACTACATGAATGATGAAGGTCCCCAATATGCTATTCTGACAAAAAAAATTGTTGAGAGTTTTAGATTCCATAACTCACAATATGCTCCAACTATTGCATTTAAGATATATGGTAGCCTGTTTTCCCTGTCCTTGGAGAATTTTTGCAGCATTATAGGTATCAATGCCTTCGGGACAGCGTGTAGGATTCAGGAGAGACATGCTGATTTGATGGAGCTCTATCGAGGAGTTACCAATGATGATGACCGCTCAGCTCGGTGCGGGAAGATAAGGAATATTCAACTTCCTGCTATCAGATATTTTACTTAGTATCTTGCTACTAGTATTCGTAGTAGGGAGAACACTAGCAATATTTCAAACTATCATCTTCCTTTTCTTGCTGCTGCACTTAACTGTAGCGACAAGTATAACCTTGTTCTCTCATTGCTCGCCGCCTATCTACTAAAGGACCCATTTATGGGGGCATTATTCCTACACGTATAGTAACTGCTCTAGGCCTTCCTATTGCTCCCCATGATGAATTGATAGCTCCTTATATGTAACATCCTTGATTTTTGGAAAGTTAAAAAATCACTAAAAATTAAAACTTTTTTTATCTTATTAAAGCAAGCCACCAAAAACAAATGAAATTCTAACACAAAGGAAATAATATTATTATTCCAATGTCATTTGAATTAAAAACCCATTATGCCTCTATTTCCTAAAACCTAAAGCCTATAAATATGCTCTATTCAAGTAATTGTTTTCTCTTAACAAACCTTATTATATAAAATGTTTTCAATTCAAAAATTACTTTGAAAGTTTGATAACTTATTAAATCAAAGATTTATAACCCTTAATAATATTCTAAGCCTCAAAAATATTTTATGAGAAGAAAAGATTTTTTTAATAATAATTATTAGTTGTTTTCCAAGTTTTAAACATAAAGTGGTGTTTATAAAATATTTTTAACTTTAAAATAATATAAAAGGGACTTTCTAAACAATAATATTACTTCTGAAATATTTTCTAATGTTATTAAACTAAATTTTAATTTACTCGAGTTTTCTATTTATGGCATTATGTACTATTAGCAATTCAATCACATTTTCAAAATAAAAAAAAATTATATGTGTTATAAACACGATCTAATGGTATTATTTTGAAAGATCTTTTTTTACAAAACCATAGAAATTTGTTTGAGGCAATTTGGACATTTAAAACAAAAGTTATGATTATATTTGTAAAACAGTTTTAAAATAAAAAATGAGGAAGAGACCACCAGCCCGTGCCGGTCCAACCCTTTCTGCCACACAGCGCAACGCGAAGTGGCCCAACTCCAGCCTAGCAAGCCAGGCCCAACCCGCAGTCGTGGCCTCTCTCTCCCTCTACAGCTGACAGGCGGGTCCAAGGATGATGTCATCAATGATGTCGTCGTCATCAACTTGCAGCCGACGAAAATGCATTTGTTACCGCCGAGTTCAATCCCCTTAATTCGCCCATTTCCTCGCCTTTAATCCCTTCCCGAGACTCTCCCGTTATATCCCCCTGCACCCTCTTCATTTCCCCTCCCTTGCCCCCTCGATTCATGCCCTAGGGCCGAAACAATCTCTCGCCGGAGCTCGCAATTTCCGCTGGAGTTCCCGCCGTTTCCGGTGAGATAGTCGGTCCCCTCTGTTCCCGTTGGTTCCCTGAGGTTTCCCTTTCCCATTTGCACGTCCTAGACTAATTGGTTCAAATTTTTGAGCAGTAGAACTACTCAGATCTCATCATCAGAGCAAACCTAGGTCGTCGCCTCGAGGTCTGCGCGTCGTCATCGCCTCAGACCACACTAGGACCTTCGGTGGTGACCATCAAACTCCACGTGATGCGCCGCGTCTCTCCATCGCTTCTTGATGTCTACGTACGCTTCTATTCTTGTAGACAGTGTTGGGCCTCCAAGTGCAGAGGTTTGTAGAACAGCAGCAAGTTTCTCTTAAGTGGATCACCGAAGGTTTATCGAACTCAGGAAGGTAGAGGTCAAGGATATCCCTCTCAAGCAACCCTGCAATTAAGATACAAGAAGTCTCTTATGTCCCCAACACACACAATATACTTGTCAGGTATATAGGTGCACTAGTTCGGTGAAGAGATAGTGAAATGCGAGTAATATGGATGGTTATAAGTAATAATAGCAATCTGAAATAAATATGGAAGCAAGCAAACATGTAGCAGAACAGGCGGAAAACGGTGTTTCAATGCTTGGAAACAAGGCCTAGGGATCCTACTTTCACTAGTGGACACTCTCAACAATCTATACCTAATAATAAAGGCGTTAAGGCTTCCTTGGTTTGGTTTGGTTTGGTAGGTCATTAAAACTACCCTCAAACTTGACACAAATTACCCACCTTACCACCGATAAATTATACCTATTGGGATCTATCTCTATCTCTGCTATCTGTGACGGTAGGTATGTCGTGCTTACGGTGGTACGTCGTATGTTTCATCTTTCCGAGTTGATTTGTTTCAATCTCACCCCTACGACCGAGTCCAGATACAGACGGAACATCCTTGTTTGACCTGCCGTTGCCAGCCCGTAATCTGCATCGATAAATAACAACCTTGGAAATCCCACGACAAGAACGGATAGAGAGATTGGCCTCCATGGCCGCAATTTCTCTTGGTGCACGGAGGCGGCACCGCACTCTCCTTCTCCGTCGGGCAGGGCAGGCTGAGGCTGAACGAAGAGGCAGAGAAGGGCAACGCGCAAAAGGAGAACCTCGCCGCAATCATGCCGCTGGTACCATGGGAGCGTCGTTCAGACGTGCTTCGATTGGCCGTGCCAAAGCTGACCAACTTGGTAGATCACGACTGAGTCTCTGCTCTTAGGAGATTGCCTGGCTATTGAGCCATGGCGGAGGCGCGCGCACCTGCCGCGGATCGATGGCCAACACCAGACCATCTGTAGGAGTCGCTTGTCGAAGCCTGCCCGCGCTCACCCCCGCGGCGGCGGCCGGGAAGAGCCCGACAGCTGACGTGGTTAACATGGCATCATGTGTGATGAAGTGCATGCTCAAGGGTTGCAGCCGATTGCTTCATGTTCTGGCGGCCCCGCGCTAGCTCGGAGAGCCACGCACCTTGTCGCCGTGGTGGCCGCCTCCCCACAGACCACCGAAGCTAGGGAAAACTTGCCCTACCTCTCCATGTCATGCATCTTGCAAACTCACACGGACACTAAACAACCGGCTTGAGGAAGGACAGGAGCATGGTGGTGGTTTGAGGTAGAGGAGGGGATTCAGGCAGAGGAGGAGAGCACGACCACAACTGCTTGAGCTTGGTCACCGTCATGTTCCAGACGCTCATGTATGAATCCCGGATCTTCGAGATCAAGCCAGAGTATGACTGTCCATTCTGGATTCAGTAGTTGTTCCTAATCTCAAAATCCATGTCCCCTGCGGGATGCGGCCATTGTTCCGGCTCCGCCTCTTCCGCTTTGATGCCACGCTGCCTTGAGCCCTATGGTAGACAATGCATCCTGATGGCGGCATGATTTTTTGGTTGATGTTCCACCGTTCAATCCTGCAGCATCAACAGTGAGATTGATCCACATGGGACATGGGAAAATGGACGGCTTAGACCGACGGTGGTCATGGTGACTTGCTTCAAGTTCCCCTGTTTTTCTTTCCACCAGCACATGGGACACGAGTAAAGTGTTCTTTGGTATTATCTTCGCTCAATCTCTCTCAATTTTTTGGAACTCGCATCTCGCCCGATTAACTGTGGCATAGGTGTTGTAGAAGAAAATATTGCTGCAGTTCAGCTGGTACACCTTCCACATGTTCGATTAAATGTCGATTCACAAGTCATACTCATACGAAATTGTATTGCATGATATCTAACAAGTACAGATGGACTTCCGTTTTTCACCTGGTTAGCACAATATACCTTGCTTCAGCTAGCTTTATGGAAGTTCATATCATGATCTAGCACTCACGGTGCATGCAACTGTTGCCTGATTACTTCTGACGGTAGGCTTATTTTTTAATTACTTAGAGGAAAATATTGTATTTAGGCTTGCCAGGTACTGTGTTTTGACTGAACCTGTATTATATTTCAAGTTTGCACATACTTAGCTCGCAAGATAATTACCCATCTCACAGATTTTTGGGAAATATGAAAAATAAATGGCATGGTGATGCAAATTTTGCAGTGCCTCTGCTTTTCATGGTATCCTTTTCTTTTCCTCTTAATTCTTATGTTATATGTAGCCTATCCAATGAACCAATAAGAAGATTCATTCTGACTTGTGTGACTTTTTCTTGGCTAATTGCATGGATGAATATTTTAATTTTTTGGACCATGTTAAATAATAATATTTGTTGTGGTTTTCATCAACCTTTACTTCCACCGTAGATGGCTGACCATTGCAGTTTACTTGAGGCAATATAGGGTTCAGTTAGTAATGAATTTGCTGACATTCACGTTGACAGTTTTATCCAACATGGCTTCTTTTTTTGGGTCCATTTGGCGACGCCTCGACCCACATTAATTTAGAGTCTAATGATCCTGAGTAGTGATTCACATGTCGCCTCCCTCCCCGTGCATCCTCTAGCCCCAATTCTGAGTAGTGATTCCTATTTTCCGTCAGGTTTTGCGTCACTAATTATGAAAATAAATAGTGCTAGATCTAATATATGAAGCGCACTAAAGGTCCTGTACCATTAGAAAATTGAGAGAGGGGGTACTATAAAAAAGAAAAATTAAGTTGGAGCAAAGAAGGTAATGGAAAACTACATTCAGAGAACATGTGGGTGGCTGCTTTTCAAGCCTCATGCTAGCAGCTCCTAGCTTTCCTAGCTTATTGTAGGTTGTATGGATACCAAGAAACCTTTTAATTGTTCATAATTTAGGGTCACTACTGAGAATCTTAAAATATATATATATATAGATTCTACGGCCTGAACTTTAGAATGTAAAACTGCTCCTAAAATTTGAAGTTGAAGTTAAAATAAGTACATAAGTCGCTTTAATTGACCAAATCTGTTAGTGGAACATAATAATTTTATACTACCATAAGTGTAGCGCCGCTACGGGGCTTGGCGGAAAGTTCTACACAAGATTACATGGTGAATTTCACATACATAATTTTAAATGATTGAGAAAAATAGATCATTTTTGTGCTCTCTATATATACTTATTAACTATGGAGAACTCCTCAATAACTGTACCCATGAGATAGAACCTTCCCACTAATATTGCTGCCATAAACTACCGAGCTTAATTAATTGCTTAACTCAGAATTTGTCACATGTCACAACTTTACCAAGGGGAACTTTGTGCACCTTTGTGATGCAGATGTTTATCTCCCGTTGCAACGCACGGGCACGTTTGCTAGTGATCACATAATTGAATAACTAAATATCTTCTCTTCATTATGCTACTCTTAACCCTCTCCGGTTGGATAATGAACACTAATCATTGTCTAGGGCTGCAAAAAGCATTCCTTAAAGTAAGCATTCCCATGTCTAGTTAACCCCACGCTGTCACTATGAGCGCCCTAGAAGGTACTAGACAAACACCACCATTCATAGAGGAGACACACACGATGTGCACACTGTCACCTTCACACCGCGGGACAAGGTGACTCCAAAGTTCATATTAATAAAACACTTGAGTAGCACAAGATGAAGAGTAACATCTAGTTATTCAACTAGATTCCAAAGCTCACGATCACATATAGATCACACCATGGGAGAGAGAGATGAACCACATAGCTACCGTAGATCCCTCAGCCTCGGGGGTGAACTACTCCCTCCTCATCATAGGAGACAGCAACGGCGATGGAGATGGCGGTGGGGTCGATGGAGATGGCTTCCGAGTGCACTTCCCCGTCCCGGCAGGGTGCTAGAACAGAGATATGTCCCCCAAAACTTGTCGGCAGCGGCGGCGGAGCTACAGATGTATTTTGTGGGAAAGGTCGATTCTTTTAGTGTTTTCTCATCGAGGAGTATATATAGGCGAAAGGGCGATGCCGGGGGGGGTGGCTACGGGGCCCACACCACCAGGTGGCGCCACCAGGGGGACCTGCGCCACCCCATGGTGTGGCCACCCTGTGGCCCCCCTCCGGGGCTCTTCGGGACTTCCTGGACCCTACGGGATTTCTAAGACTTCCGGGCTTCGAATTTTCCAATTCCGAGAATATTTCCAGAACAACTTTTCTCAAACTAAAAACAGCCGAAAACATGGAACTCGCTCTATGGCATCTTGTCAATAGGTTAGTCCAGAAAATCGATAAAAATAGCATAAAGTGTATTGAAAACATGTAGGAAATAACATGAAAACAACATGGAACGTCAGAAATTAAGGATACATTTATGACGTATCAAGCATCCCCAAGATTAGTTCCTACTCTTCCTCGAGTAGGTAAACGATAAAATAAAATAATTTCTGAGGTGACATGCTACCACACAATCTTGATAAAAATAATGTAAAAGCATATGTAAGCTGAGATCATAGAACTTTAACACAAACATCATAAATAGAACTTTAATAATAAAGCATAGCAATCACTTTGTATATGAGAAGTAACTCAAATTAAAGATCATGAATAACAATGCAAAGAAAGATATACGGTCCTTAAGAGTGGGGAAAAACATAAACGGCAGGACACCTTCAAAGTTCATGAGGAATACTAGAAAAAACAATTAGAGAACAAGCAATAACACATCATGAATCAATTAATAATGTGTCTGGGACAAACGCACATAAAACTCAGAATGGCAAAAATGCTCTCTCAACTGTGCATAAAGTTAGAAGATGGAGAATCAACATAAAAGTAAAAGAAAGGCCCTTCACAGAGGAAAGCAGGGATCACTCATGTGCTAGAGGTTTTATTTTATTAAACAGAGTTATTAAAAAGCTTGACACTCCTCCCATCCATCTTACACAAACCATGTCTAACCGAATCCTCGGGTGCCTGCCAACAATCACATACCATGGAGGAGTGTTTATATTTTGGGAGATGTATGCTAATGTCAACGAATGGTAAACAGAAAATACAATACGTCACAAGCCAACTAGATTTCACAAGAACGGCTCCCATATGAAGGACGCAACTGCTGTAGAAGGTCATCCCTCTTTCTCTTTTGTTTACATAACTATGCTTTGACTGGTAAATCAGGGGCAAAAATAGTGAAGAGATTTTTGTGTGTATTAATTTGGAGCTGGGCACCCCACTGCCATCTCTTCTATCAATTGGATATGTGGATGAAGCCACTAGTCTAGTGTGTGAAATCCAATCAACAAGTGAGATAAATATTCTCTATTTACATCCTCATGAGCAAAAGCAGGAACACAAAGCAGGAGTAATTTTGAAGGTTTTAAAGGTAACACATGAGCAATTTACTTGGAGTGGCAGTTAAATACCACATGTAGGTAGGTATGGTGGACACAATGGGAAAACTTGGTTTTAGGGAATTGGATGCATGAGTATAATTCCATAATCATGCAAAAGACTGGGAGCGAGGAATCAAGAGAGCATAAGAGCCATAATCATGCATAGCGACATAAACATCATTAATCAAAGCATAAGCGGTATCACAAGTTCAAAAAATAAATGATCATAGAGGCTATTAGTGACTGGTTCATAGTCATAAACATGGTGTGAGCATGCGCCAAGTCAACCAAATAAAACATTCGAAAGAGAATACCATAAATATGTGCTTCAGTATGACAAGAACAACTCATGATTCTTTCAATGGCACATTAAAAACTCTCAGCTATTTGAGGCTAACAATGCTACTAAATAACCACAAGGATTTAAAACTAAAATAACATTTAGCATGATATGAAAAATTTCTAGCCACAGTCTATACAAGCTTCTACTTGCACCATTAAAAATTCTACTTCAACCAGCAATTTCTTTTCCCGACAAGCACCATACAAGATATGTTTTAACAAAAATACTCTTCATGATACAGCAAGAAAACATGAGAGCACTCACATAACTCTACTAAAACTAACAGCTCTTAGATAAGAGATGCATGAAAACAAAGGCTAAACGCAGTACTAGCAAAAAGCGAACACTCACAGAACAATAAGAATGAAAACTAGATTGTTCTAAGCAATGAAAACGGAGCGTGTATCTATCCCACACAAGTATGATAAGATCCAACCATAAAATACAGCAAAGAAAACTAAACAAACTAAAAGAAAAAATAAAAGACGCTCCAAGTAAAGCACATAAGATGTGACCGAATAAAAATATAGTTTCACTAGAAGTGACCTGATAATTTGTCGATGAAGAAGGGGATGCCTTGGGCATCCCCAAGCTTAGACGCTTGAGTCTTCTTGGAATTTTCTGGGATTTACCTCCGAGAAATCCCCAAGCTTAGGATCTTCACTCTTCTTGATCACTTCATATCATCCTTTTCTCTTGACCCTTGAAAACTTCCTTCACACCAAACTTCTCACAATCTTCATTAGCAACGTTAGTGCAATCGAAATAATAAATTCACATGGTTCAGTTTGAACACAATCCTAACACTCATAAAAACATTAGCTACTGTCACAACTTCTTTTAAAACTCCTCTCATAAGAACACCAAAATAAAGAGATTAAGATGCAAATGCAATTATTGGCAGGAATCTGTCAAAACAGGACAGCAGGTAAAGATGATTTTTTTAGAAAATCTTATGTTGCTCAAATAAAAAAGTGTTCAACTAAGAAAAGTTGCGTATATAGCTTAGGATTCCGTACAAAAAACTTAGGTCATTTTGAATTTTCTGTGATTTTATACAAATTTAACAGTGGACAGCAGAAATCTGTTTCCTGCGCAGAAATCCGAAATATAGTCTCAACTTTCCACTGGAGGCTTTACTTGGCTCAGCAAAGACACAAAAGAAAAGATACATCGGGGTTCCTTAGGAAATAAAAAACACCCAGGTGCAAATAAAACAAAAATGAACGACGGAAAACGGGTTGAAAACAGAGAAATAAAACGGGTTGTCTCCCGGAAGCACTTTTCTTTTAATGCCTTTCAGCTAGGCACAATGATTTTTAAAAGATGCTGACGTAAGAATAAGAGTTGAAGCACAATAAGAGAGCATCAAGAAGAAAATATAAAACACATTTAAGTCTAACCCACTTCCTATGAAAAAGAATCTTGTAGAAAAACAAGTCAACGAAGCACAAAGTGACTAGCATAGGAAGACAAAATAAGTGCACCTTCAAAATTTTCAACATAAAGAGGGGAAACTTAATATTGTTGAGATGCATAAAACCATGTTTCCCTCTCTCATCATAACTTTCAGTAGCATCATGAATAAAATTAACAATATAACTATCACATAAAACATTCTTATCATGAGCCAGATGCATAAAAGAATTAATACTCTCCACATAAGCATAGTCATTCTTATTAATAGTAGTGGGAGCAAATTCAAAAAAATATCTATCATTATTATTCTCATCACCATAATCATCAAATATAAGAGGCATAGTATCATCAAAATAAATTTTGTACTCAATAGTAGGTGGACTGAAAATATCACATTGAAGAATACTATCATCATAAGCAGTAGAATAGTTATCCTCCAAAATGTGTTCATTTGTAAACATATCATCATTTTTACTAGTATTAGATGTATCAAGCATATAATCATTAGTAGCAAAAGGATTTTCAAACACATCATCCACAAGTTTAGAGCTTTCTATATCATCATTTTCAATACCAAAAGTAGTGTGCTTTTCCCAATCATGATCACTACTATATGTAACAGGCATAGGTTCATCATCAAAGCAAATTTCATCCTCCGTGCTTGGGGAACTAAAAAGATCATTTTCATATAAACTAGCTTCCCCAAGCTTATACTTATTCATAGCATTAGCAATAATGGTGTTTAAAGAGTTCATACTAATAACATTAACACTAGCATGCAAATAAAGTTCCATAGGTTTTTTAATTTTCTCTTCAAACACTTCATGTCCTAACTCAAGATAAAGATTATAAAGCTCTCTCATATTTTTGTTGCTTTCCAAAAAGCCTAACTAGTGAAAACAAGAAACAAAAAGATTTAATTGCAGAATCTAAAGAAATAACTTCGAGCACTCATACCCGAGGATGTGAGAACCTTTTACCTTACCTCCCCGACAACGGCGCTAAAAAAGAGCTTGATGTCTACGCATGCTTCTATTCTTGTAGACAGTGTTGGGCCTCCAAGTGCAGAGGTTTGTAGAAAAGCAGCGAGTTTCCCTTAAGTGGATCACCCAAGGTTTATCGAACTCGGGGAGGTAGAGGTCAAAGATATCCCTCTCAAGCAACCCTGCAATTAAGATACAAGAAGTCTCTTGTGTCCCCAACACACCCAATATACTTGTCCGGTATATAGGTGCACTAGTTTGGCGAAGAGATAGTGAAATGCGAGTAATATGGATGGTTATAAGTAATAATAGCAATCTGAAATAAATATGGAAGCAAGCAAACATGTAGCAGAACAGGCGGAAAACGGTGTTTCAATGCTTGGAAACAAGGCCTAGGGATCCTACTTTCACTAGTGGACACTCTCAACAATGATCAGATAATTGAATAACTAAATATCTTCTCTTCACTATGCTACTCTTAACCCTCTCCGGTTGGATAACGAACACTAATCATTGCGTAGGGCTGCAAAAAAAGCATTCCTTAAAGTAAGCATTCCCATGTCGAGTTAACCCCACGCTGTCACTATGAGCGCCCTAGAAGGTACTAGACAAACACCACAATTCATAGAGGAGACACACATGATGTGCACACTGTCACCTTCACATCGCGGGACAAGTGTCGCACCCGGACTTCTAGAGGATACTCACAGCCCGCTAAACAGTAGATAAATGGCTTACGGGGCATACCGGCACCCGCATCTCAATATGAGTAGGCCAACACGTAAACGTGTGACAACCATCCTCTACTATTCATCGTCTGCGTAAACCATCCCATAGAAATCCGACTACTTCCATTGACGTACTTCATAACATGCACACATGGTACGTCAACGGCATTTGAACAAGTGATATCAAAACAAATCTCTAAGACCCAAAGAAATAGAAATAAGTGGCAAATAGCTCTCACTAGAGCAGAGATAGCAAATACAATCATCCAGAGGACACATGTCCCAACAAGTCATCATTACATCACAGCGGAAGCATCCAAAGTGTCTGAGTACAGACAAGATCCAAATAGGCCTAAGATGCCAGAAACGAAAAGACGGAGCCCATCCACGATGTCTCGGATCCTGCCCGGGTCCGCTATCTACTCGTCAGCAGCCTCGTCATACTCCACGTAGTAGCCACCATGGGGATCCTCGGAACCGTAGTCTGCAGAACACGCAGCCCCAAAGGGGTCAGTACAGATGAGTACTGGCAAGCAAGACGCACAAGATACCAATGTGTACCCGGCAACACCAAGTACAGATGCTTTGGGTTCAACGGAAGATAGGTGATACAAAAGTGCGGCAGCGGGCTGCCTAACCAACTATAGAGACACGCTACAACATCCGGCTGAAAGAAGGGATAAGATAGCGTATCGGAACCAACTACCACTAACCTCAAACAAACCCATCCTGGATCTCGCCCCTTATCCAAAGAAGCAATCCGAGGATAACTCACACAGTTGGAATAGTGAAGGTACAAGTTATTGTGTCAATAAGACTATTACTAGTCAACTTATTATTGATTAGGTGTAAGTTGTCTAATCCTTGTTAGCCAGCCCTATCACCAAGTCATCCATAACCGCGGACAACACGGCTTCTCGAGAAGATTTAACCCTGCAGGGAGGCACCAATTTGGCCGTACACGTAAGAATATCCCGCCAGACGGGGATCAAACCCACCAAGCGAGACACTAAACACAACCCAACTCTTCTTCGCATCAAGCCCAAAGAACCCCGTGCAATTGAGCGCACGGCTAATCAAGCCCCACGAAGAAAAGGGGACCCTCATAGCACTCTAAGAACGTGTCTCCCTAAATGCCGACTACAAAAGTTACCACCCTGGCCTCGGGTTCGCACCTGCATATGCATGCGGCAAATGGAAAACCCGAACTAAATGAGGCGATTTGGACGAGACGCGAATCGAATCAAAGTTGAGGGGGGCGCCCATACACGCTTCCCACATGCGGTTAGCACGCTCATCATGGATCTAGAGGACAAGAACTTTTCCTGAGTTCGACACTAGCAGGCCTCAAAACCATACCCAGCCTCCTGCCGGTGCCTTATCATCAAATTAGCATTACCTCAAACATTAACATGTTGTTGTTTAAACATCGAGCCCCCAGAACATAATAAATAAGGTAACAGAAATAACGGACATCAGACTCGAGCATAAACAACCCTAAGCATGCTAGTAAGACACAGGCAACAAGCAACGGGGTTATAGGTGTGGAGGATAGGCTATATCAGGGTTACAGGATAACATGTGATAGGATCGGAACACAAGCAATGAATCTTAAGGCTAGCAGAATAGACAACGGAAAGTATCGATATCCAGTGTGGAAAGGACACAATGGTTCATGTGAGTGAATACTTGCCTGCAAACTCAGTAGCCTGGTACTGGACTAACTCCTCTGAAGTAGTGTCGTAAACCTCGTCTGTCTCAACGTCCTCGTCTATTCGAGAAGAAGCAAACAAACAACACAGAGAGACAAACAATCAATAACATGGCATAATGCACAATCATGGGATGATGCATGGAAATTTAATTGATGCATCAAAGATAAACTAGTTGACATGGTAACATAATTAAATGGGCCCATATGCAATTTGGATTGCATATAGAAAAGCCCATGAATTAAGGTTGAATTAAATGATCTATGACTAACCACCATGTGAAAGTTGATTAGGATGATGCATGGATGAAGAAAACAAAGAGAAAACAACAATAGCTTCAATTTGAAATGTTGTTTACCAAGTTTGGAAATTTTATTTATAAAGTTATGAAATTTGGCTTCTTAAATGAGTTACACAAGCATTAGTTGTTTTCACCAATTTTAATTGTTCAAAATAGATAACAAAGTTCATATTTGGAAAGAACACAAAATTTTAGGTGGAAAACATATTTCATTTGTTGAAAAAGGAATTAAAATGAATTAATTATGAATTAAACAAGTTTAAACAAGATTTAAATGAATTTAATTCAAGTATGAATTTATTTGAATTTTTATTTGTTCAAAACATTCAATAAGATTCATATTTTAAAAGATTATAATTTTCTGGTTTGAAACCATATTTTATATGTCCAAAAAGAATTTAGTTTGACCAAATTATTAATTTAGCAATTTTAAATGATTTAAACAAGGTTTGAATTATTTAACCAATTTTAATTATTCAAAACAGGAAACAAAGTTTATATTTGGAAAGCTAGTTCAATTTTGCATGGAAAACATATTTTACATGTGTCATTTGAATTAAATTTGAATTAGTCATGAATTTGACCAAATTTGAAATAGTTGTTTGAATTTGAATTTTTGAAAACATTTGAAATGTTCAAAACAGTAAACAGATGTTTTAAACATGTGGAGAATTGAATTTGGTATGGAAAACATATTTTATTTATTTAATTTGGATTTGAAATGCAAAAGTTATTTGAATTTTAAATGCAGGGGCTATTCTGTGATTTAAACAGTTACAGAAATGTTCCAGGGGCTTGGATGCAAAAAGAAACTTACAGAAAGGCCCCTGGAACCTTTCTCTACGCGGCGCAGAACAGCCCTGGGTCACTGGCCTGTGGGCCAGCGCCCAGCTGGCGCTGCGTGGCGCGCGTGTGGGTGCTTGCATGGCCACCACTGCCAATGGCAGGTGGGGCCAGCGTGCACGCGTGGCAAAGGAGCAAAAATGTGGGTTTTATTCTGCGCTGCGGGGATTCGAACCCACGCCCTCGCGCTGCACACCGTTAGATCTAGCCACTACGGTGCGGATCGAATCGTGACAGTAGCGAGGCGCGTGCAGTTTTGAGGTGCAGCTGCGCTTATCTGACGAAACTGAACAAAGGTTCAGTCTTTCGTGTGAACCTGTCGACGGCGGAGGGAAACGGCGGCAGCAACAACGCGGCGACCACGATCGGGCGGCGCTAGGCGTGCGTGCGTGCGTGCTGTGGGTTGTGGAGTGTGCGCGTGTGCTTGGACGGCCCGAAAACGCACGGGATCGTGCTCGATTACAGCCTTGGCGGCACGGTGGCGGACGCTACCGGAGTTTCAGAACGTGCGCCAGCGAAACAGGAAACGAGGAGGCTGGAAAGAGGCATGGGACGCTGCGGTGTCTCACCGGGAGGTGGTTGGGGTAGCTGGTCGAGGATGCCGTGGTCGGGGACGACGAGTTGACGGTGAGGTTCAGAAACGGCCGGCGAGGAGACAGAGAAATTCCGGCGTCGTGGCGATCCCTGGGACCCGCTGCAGCTGTCGATGAGGACGAGGGAGAGGTGGCGGTCCTGCTCGTGCACCTGGCCTGGTCGGAGGCGCTCGCTAGGCTCCTGTCGACGGCGGCGCCATTGCTCGGCCACTTCCCCCAACGGTCGCCGGAAAGAAAACAGAGAGGAGGAAGGGATGGAGGAAGAGGCTGGCGGCGGCAGGCAGGAAGGAGAGGGCTAGGCTAGGGTTTGGGAGCTCGGGTGGTAGATATAGGGTGAGCAGGGAGCAGGTGGAGGGCGCGATGGTGCGTGCTGGCGTCATGACGCCAGCCGTACAGAGGAGGAAGAAAATGCCGCGGGCCTGCTGCTGCGCGCGCGATGGGGGTAGGTGGGCTGGGCTGGCCCAGCTGGCTGGCCTGGTCTGCCTTCCCCAGCCGTTTTCTGTTTTTATTTTTTCTTTCTCTCTTTTTTTTGCAGTAAAGAAAAAGGGAAGAAATGAAGGGGTTTTTTGGGTTTGAAAATTGTGGGGATAATTTTTATAGGTTATTTAGTACAAAAGCCCATCTGTGCCACTTTTTGTTTTTCAAAAGTTTGAATTTAGTTGCTGTTTGGAAATTCAAATGAATTTGAGCAATTTTGGTATTAATTGAATAATTGAAACTTAAGCAAGTTAATAGTTTGAACTTTTAAGTTTAATGGAAACAAATGATTTGTTTAATTTGAAAGTTTCATTTGAAAATTGTAACAGAACAAGTATGAACAAGGATTTTGAAATTTGGTTTGAAATTCAAATGAAAAAACAAGGGAAAACAAATGCAATGCTTATGATGACATGATGCAAAACATAAATTAACAAGAAGCAAACATTCTAATGGTTGTTTTTCATACTTGGGATGTTACAACAAGGTAACTCCAAAGTTCATATTAATAAAACACTTGAGTAGCACAAGATGAAGAGTAACATCTACTTATTAAACTAGATTACAAAGCTCACGATCACATATAGATCACACCATGGGAGAGAGAGATGAACCACATAGCTACCGTAGAGCTCTCAGCCTCGAGGAGAACTACTCCCTCCTCATCATAGGAGACAGCAACGGCGATGGAGATGGAGGTGGAGTCGATGGAGATGGCTTCCGGGGGCACTTCCCCGTCCCAGCAGGGTGCCAGAACAGAGATCTGTCCCCCGAAACTTGTCATCGGCGGCGGCGGAGCTACAGATGTATTTTGTGGAAAAGGTCGATTTTTTTAGGGTTTTCGCATCGGGGAGTATATATAGGCGAAAGGGCGATGCCGGGGGGTAGATAGGGGGCCCACACCACCAGGTGGTTCCACCAAGGGGACCCGCACCACCCCATGGTGTGGCCACCCTGTGGGCCCCCTCTGGGGTTCTTTGGGACTTCCTGGACCCTCCGAGATTTCTATGACTTCCGGGCTTCGAATTTTCCAATTCCGAGAATATTTCCAGGACAAATTTTCTGAAACTAAAAACAGCAGAAAACAGGGAACTGGCTCTGTGGCATCTTGTCAATAGGTTTGTCCGGAAAATCGATAAAAATGACATAAAGTGTATAGCAAACATGTGGGAAATAACATGAAAACAACATGGAACATAAGAAATTAGGGATACGTTTATGACGTATCACTTCTCCGGAACCAGAAGACCACGAGAGCGTTGCCGGTGTTGAGCTTTGCACCACAGGTCACCAGAGCACCGCCGTCCCCTCCATCGCCGGCCACCCCACCGCTGAGGTAAACCCTAAACGTCCCAAATCTATTCTGGACCGAACGATCAGAATCGTGAGGCCACCGTTAGATTGACTTACCGAAAAGGTATCGGCGAATAGAAAAACGTCGTGTGGCATGCCTAGTCAGCGCCTAGTTAGCAACAGTCAGCGCCCCGTCAGATTTTGTAGCCAATCAAAAAGCGCCACGTGGCCAGCCCATTTTCTGATTTTTTTCCCGAATAGAATTATTTGGCAGTTTTGCAGAAACATCCCTGCATCTTAGAATGTTCATAACTTTTGATCCACAACACAAAATTTAGCAAACATGGACCTTTTGAAATTCTATGGATGTGTAAAATCTTTTTGCACTGGCCAAATTTAAAACTTACCATTTAAAAATTGTTCAATTTCAAATGTGCATGTTCTGATGAATTTTGGCATAATTCAAATTGTACAAATCCAAAAATTGCAAATAAAATATGTTTGGAAACCTTAAGATGTGTAGTTTCATATCCTTTGTCCCAAAATAATTTTTTCACAAATTAAATTTGATTTTAGAATTAAGTTGTCTATTTGAGTATTTTTGACATAGATTTAATCCTATAAATAATTAGAATATGTCCCCTTAAGCAAAATTGCTCCTTTTGGTAACCTTGAACAAGAGACTTCAGTGCCAAAACATTTTGGACACCCCTGGACCTTGACCATGTAATTTTAGCCAAACATCCATCATAGTAGTTGATGCGCGTGATACACACGTTCGTTGGGAGACCCCAAGAGGAAGGTATGAAGAGCACAGTAGCAAGTTTCCCTCAGAAAGAAACCAAGGTTGAATCAACCAGTAGGAGGAAGGAGTAACTTCAGAAGGTGAAACAGCTGAGATGGCAGGGCGCACTACCGGTTCAGAAGCAACGTGGAGCCTGCACAACACAATCAAATCACTTTGCCCCAACGAAGCAGTAAGGTTGTCAATCTCACCAGTTTTGGTGTGGAAAAGCAGTAGTAACAGTATGAGAGCAGTATGAAAGAAGTAGGTGTTTATCAGTATGAGGAAAAAGGACTGGGGTCCATAGTTCACTAGTCGTGTCTCTCCATGAAATATAAATAACATGTGTGGTGAACAAATTATAGCTGGGCAATTGACATAAATGAAGGTTGCACTTTAGTGCATATGCAAGACATAAACATTACTATGTGATTCATGCGGGAATTACAACAAGATACATAGACCGTTATCCAACTGCATCTATGACTGAAAACACACCCTTCGTATATCATCCGAACAAATGTTCGGTATTAAGTTGCAAGCAACAGATAATTGCAGTAAGCAAAGTGCGTAATGTAAACAATAACATCATCCTTAGAAAAAGCATTGTTGTTTTCTCCCTAATGGTAACAACACATCCTCCATCTGTCACGTTTCTATCACTCGAGCACATATGAAAAGGAGGCCTAGAGCCACTATCGAGCATAAATACTCCCTCTTGGAGTTACTAGCATCTACTTGGCCAGAGCATCTACTAATAACGGAGAGCATGCAAGATCATAAATAACATGAGCATGAAGATAACATGATAGATTGATAATCAGAAGACATAGCATTCAACATTCATCAGATCCCGGCAAACACAACATGTAGAATTACATAAATATTATCTTGATCATGATAGGCAACTCACAAGATCTAAACATGAGGTACAAAAGTGGAGAGAACAACCATCTAGCTACTGCTATGGACCCATAGTCCAGGGATGAACTACTCACGCATCACTTCGGAGGAGGGCATGATGGTGTAGACCCCTCTGGTGATGATTTTCCCCTCCGGCAGGGTGCCGGGGAGAGATCCATAACCCTCCCGATCTCGGGATGACGGTGACGGCAGCCTCGGGTGTTTCTCGGGTAAAAGTGGTCTCCTCCTAGGGTTTTTGTCTCGGGGGGATTAAATAGGCGAAAGAGCGGAGGCGGTGGAGGCCTGGGGGCCCCACACCACCCCCCCGGCGCGGCCAAGGGGCGCCGCGCCCCATGGTGTGGGCCCCTTGAGGACCCCCTCCGGGTCTCTTCGGGACTCCGTGGAACCTTCGGGAATTCTAAGACTTCCGGGCTTCGAATTTTCCAATTCCGAGAATATTTCCAGAACAACTTTTCTGAAACTAAAAACAGCAGAAAATAAGGAACTAGCTCTGTGGCATATTGTCAATAGGTTAGTCCGGAAAATCGATAAAAATGACATAAAGTTTATAGCAAACATGTGGGAAAAAATAATAAAACAACATGGAACATCAAAAATTAAGGATACGTTTATGACGTATCAGTAGTCCTCCTAGTTGTTTATGTCTTAGAGTTTGTTTCTATCCTTTTTATCTTTGTTATGGTGGCTATTTTGGAGCCAAGACCAAGTCCCTAGTATGTGTCAATCACATATAAAACCAATTGGTGAACCCAAAAAACACTAGTACCATTATTTTCTATCTACTTCTCAAATCCCATATTCTTGCTTCAAGAATTCATCCAGTTAGCAAAATGGAAATTAAGACTCAAGCACAAGAAGGAACTTCATTATCAACTTGGTGGCAACATGAAGAGCTACATGGGATATTATTTAAGCACTTAGAGAAGAACATGGACTTCACAAAAATCAAAAGAAACTCAAGGAGTGGAAGTACTAGAAGAAATCAAGAGGAAGTTTAAGAAGGTTAACCACATCTCTCTCTATTATTTTTTCTCTTATTTTCTTCCCCAATTAGACTTTGTGGTGTGATCATTTTGATGAATACCAAAACTCAAAAAAAATTAACTAAATAATTTAGTATAATGTGGGGTTGAAGAGTAAGCCAAGAATCAAGAAGACATCAACATCAAGTCACCCATGAAGAAGAATCCTGACATCAACAAGCAAGAATGGTGGACTACATCATCAAGAACTCAAGAAACCCTTAGGAGATTGAAGAATATGGAATAAGAACACAACTCAATACCTTTTTCACAAAAATCCTTAAGTGTGGACTTGTTAGAACCCCTAAAGCCAAAACCACTTAGTGGACTATGAAAAACTTGTTTGCTTCTAAACACTTAAGCCAAAGCCATGAAGATCAACAAGAAGCAATGGAGTCACCACACCGAGGAGGATGCTACAAGAGGACCTGAATATGATATTCAAGAAGACCAACAACATGAAGCCTTGGAGTGAACCTAGACTAGCCTTAACCAAAAATGGAAAACTTAGCCAAGCCATGTCATGTGTTCCTTTGGTTTAATAAGTAGAGTGATCACCTTGGTGAACTCTTTGAACTTCCTCGACAAGTATGGTTACAATAAAGTTAGATCACATCAAGCTCAACCTAGTCCATCCAAGTGAACCCCTGGAACTTTCTTAACAAGTATGGAACCAAGAGAAAATGAATCTTTCAAAATCAAACCTTAACCTTGTCCTAGCCAACTTGGTTGAACCCATTTTTGATATGTTTGCCTTGTATGTTTGATTGCTAGGGTGCTTGTTTATTTTGTTATTGTGTTTTCAATATATAGATTGTACGGAGAGCAACGATCTTTTGTGAAGAGCGTGTGATTTCTTCACCAACTTCAACAAGGCAAGTAACACACCATCAACTACCTATTATTTTGCTATGCATTATTAGAGTTTTGAGTAGTATGCATGATAGGTGATTTTCTCTAAGTAATACTAGTCATAAACTCGTGCAACTACACGTGGGCTAGAAAATTTTCAAATTATATAATTAGAAAAGAGGCACAAAATTGAAGATTTTTTTCAAATGATTATTATCATGACATGTTAAATTTTTATGTTTCATCCCAAGACCAAATAGAAACTGTTTCTTATTTAATTTTATTACTTTTTGTATTGGATTAAGTGATGAGAATTTATAAATGACGGTGTTTGATTTTCATATATGCGTTAATAATTAAAAATATACCCATAACATTCATAAATAAATTACTTATTAAGAAACGTGCAGTTAAACTTTTTAGACATGCATGATGAAATATTTTTGAAGTTGGTGAATGAGTATAGTACAATCAGATTTGTAAATATAAAATCGGGATTCACACTAATATCATCTACCTTATATACCGATGGAGCGATTATTCAGTGCTAATAACAAAATTCTTTCTTAGATTAATAAGCCAAGAGTGCAGTCAGGTATATGTTAGAGTTAAACAAAGGGTGAACTATATTTGATAAAAATTCTTCTTACCTGCGTGAGCTCAAAGTTTGTCAGCAGAGCTGCGAAAAATGCACTCCATACAGTTTCACAAACAATACATCAAAAGTACGGTGTGCATTGATAATGGAACCTTCGCTGGATATATAGTCAAAATACCTAATAATAAAATTTCTAATCTGCACGTCATGTAAATTGATATATAAACTTATTAGTTTTCCATACTTGGTAGACCGAAAATAGCAAGGGTGCCTTCGTCTTGACTGCTGAAACTTCAATTTGATGCAAAAAGAAATACGGCACATGATTAGCATAAACTGGACATTGGCTTCTCAGGCGAAATTGTGGATGAGCAAAGTATAATTTATGCTGGCATTGAAACATTATACCTTGCGTGCTAGCACATCAAGATTGATATGTGCAGTAAAAGCTACAGAGAGTTAGATCGGGGCTACATCACTATTGAAAATCTGGCGTTGTATAATCCTAATATATTTTTGCCACGTAGATATACAACAAAGCAGCCGCACTGAGATTTGTATGTCTTGCCTTTGAGGCTGACAAATTCGTTTGAGCCCTTGCTGGCGATGTGGAGTGGTCCATGGGCGAAGGAACATTCCTTTGAATACAGAGAGTAATATTTAATACACTTGGTTCTACTATGGTTACACGGAGAAAAGAACTGAACATAATGCTCCAGGGTAAATTCATTTTCCACATGTAATAAACCTCTCTAGTAAAAAAATTAAAGAGTAGAAAATTAAACAAATTAACTTGTGCCAAGTTTCTTTCAATCCTTTGAGTTGGTTATACAATATAACTGAGCATATCTGTATTAACAACTTAGAAAAAAACATCGGCGGGGTATTATTAACTGAGCTCTAGTAAATAGTTGAGAAAAATAACAATTTAAAATTAGGAGCCTGCAGTGCAAAGTAAATTGAATTAAGACAATATTATCTTGTTTTCCCCTTCCGAACATATGTGAAAATATCAATACAAAAATTAGTAGGTCACACGGTAAAGTAAGTATTGACATATAAGAATAATACCTTGCTCTGCCATGGTCACATGTCTTTCACTACTGCAACGGGCTACTCCATTAACACCGAAAAATTGGGGCTGAATATATGTATTACTTAGCATAACACACATTCATAGGAGTCAACCGGAAAGTGGATAATATGTATAGAAGCATTCTCAAAGAAAAACAACTATGTTCACAACGCAATATATGTTATCATGCCAAAAAGAGTAGACATTTTATCAAATCTACACTGAAAACTGGAAAACTCATAGTGGAACAAATTACTTATTAAGTTGAAAGCTGCAAATGAGTCCAAATCATTAGGACTATATTATTCATATGTTGTTGGAAAGAAAGGATTTTAAAATGCAACGTGAGTTACTGGTCCTGTTTTGGAGCGTGCTAACCTAATCATGCTTTTGTTCTCAAGTTGGATTCCTTGTAACTATATGAAAAAAAATTAATCCTCAATAGGAACCATGAGAGCATAAAGAAAAGTATGAGATACGGACAAATAAACAGATAAGAAATGTGTTAACTCAGCCTGCAGTTCCCTTCCATGCTCATGGGCACGCGCCTAGGAATTTGGATCACGGGTGGGGACAGCTAAACAAAGATCGTTGTGCATCATGTTTTTTTCCTTGGAAAGCGCGTGGCCATGGGAGGATTGAAAGCTATTGGAAAAACTTCCTACGATGCTGCCATGGAACTTCCTAGACCGGAAATTTGTATTATGCGCTCAAGATCCATGGCACGTACGCCAATCTAGAAGGACTTTGCTCAGATTTTTCCTTCCCTTTAAATATCGATAGGAACACGGAGAGACCATCTAGAATACGACTCACGTGTAGGACACGAAGGTGCCTCCTGTGCTTAATCCTATGGCTACAAATACATCATATATTAATCTAATGGAGCGAATTGCTTTATTTTCAGGATTACCGTGATGTCTTGTTTGGTGCCTCCAATTAGTAAATATAATATGTTAATGCTATATCCTAGTAGTGTGTAGCCATTCTTATACCTTGTTAATTTGAAGCCTTGGTACTTAGTAGATGCTTAGCCTTGCTACAAAAATTGGTTTACTTGATGTTGTGGAAAAATACTAAGTATAAACTTCAATGAACCACCTGGGTGGATTTGGTTGTTTGGCTGATGAGAGTTGAGTGTCTCCCCGAGGGGAGTTCACTTGAGGAATGCCAACCAGGAACAAAGTGATTATGATGTTCCCCAAGTTTAGATTGCTTCCACTGTAGCCTTTAGTCATATGGGCTCTGTCTTGATCAACTAAGTTGTGAGGGTTCAACCTAGGTTTGACAAGAAGACGTAGCATAATTATAGGTGGAACGGGTCTTGCCATTAGGTTGAACTTTTGCTTCTGAAAGATCTCGTCTAAATTCCTCTCCTTTCCTTAATGTACTCAGGGTGTATAGGATGTTTGGGTTGAATTGAGTCTAAAGGTGAAAGTGCACAAACTCTACAGAGTCAAGAAACTAAGATCTTAGTCGTGTACCCGGTTATGGACAACATCGAGCAGTTGGACAAGGATGGACGGAAGAATCACATCACCATTTTCAATAAGTAAAATTTTGACTAAGTGAACAGTAGTTGTGTTACTTGGATTCAGTCCAATGATGCCACCCTTCGGAAAGAAAGTTTGTTTTACAAAAGAGATAGGAGAAAACTGACTTTATGCAAACTTAGCCAAAACTCCACTTAGCCAAATAAGCATGTAGTATTACATTAGTCTTGCCATTTATATCCACCATAGTGTTACTTGCCAATACATTAAATTGTATTGACTCCCTTGTGGCTACATATTCCAGCCTGCAGATGAATCTGAAGACGAGTGAGGATTTCGTTTAGGATCTCGAGTCTACCACCAAGATTATTTGCATGTGGCACATGAAGAAGATGGAATCAATGTTGTACTATGTTTTTCTGTTGTAATACTTTGTATCCTGCTAGTCTTCTAATACTATGGAAGTTGTAATGTTATTTTTGTAAATATTGGATCATGTGATGTAATAGAATTTGATGCATTTGCATGGTATTTCATTTTGTACTGTGGTGCTACCAATTGCTCCAGGGACTAGCACAATAACAAAGGTATTCTACCTTTACTAAAAGGTGGGATGCTACATTATGCACTTGATCTTGTTGTCATGAAGGCTCATCATTTTATTACTGCCAACTCTAATGCTGAACGTTTAGTATATAGAGTTTTATTTACTCACGGAGATGAGAGGGAAGTTACTTTGCAGCAACCTGTTTTTTTCAAAGCTGACAGGATTCCATGGGCGCGCCCGAAGGGAGAGCTAGACGAGCAGTTGCGCTTGATTGAGTTCCATAGGCAGCAAATGAGAGGGAATGCGCCTTCCGAGGACTACACCGTGCAGTACACCGGGGCATCCTCGAGCACATATCAAGAGGATGGCTCATCCTCCGCAAACTACGGGGCGCTAGCTCATGGCGCGCTTGGGATTGATCTTCACTTAGGCCAAAAGCCTAAGCTTGGCGGGGAGGTATACCGGCATCAAACTCCCTTCCGAGGACTACACCGCGCAGTTTACCGGGGCATCCTCGAGCACATATCAGGAGGATGGCTCATCCTCCGCAAACTACGGGGGCGCCACCTCATGGCCCGCTTGAGATTGATCTTCACTTAGGCCAAAATCCTAAGCTTGGCGGGGAGGTATACCGACATCACACTCATTTATATATCATGTTTCTGTTGGTTCTTTTTATATCCCTGTTTTTGTTTCTTTCGTTTATATTTGTTGTTATCATTTTGTTCTTGCTTTCCAAAACACAAAAAGATCAAAAATATTTCTGTAATTTCTCTTTATTTTCTTCTTTAGTTTCTTTTGTTGGTTTTCTTTACTTTCTCATTTCGGTTTAATATTCAAAAATCCAAAAATATTTTGCTTTGTTTGCTTGTTTCTTTTTGTTCTTGTTTTAATTCAAAAACCCAAAAATATTTGTTGTTCTTCTTTGGTTTTGTAAAGTTTTTTGCAAAGTTCATCGGTCTTCCGTGTCTTCATTGGACCTTGGTTATCATTCTATATTATCCAATCCACACGAGTGAAGAGCAATAATGAGGATTTACGACAATTCAAGTTGTGGTGAGAGGCTGGTATGATCTCTATTTGTTTTATTTTGTACATATACTCATCCATGTGGACATGCTTATTTTGTTCATGTAAGGTGTATGTTATTTAATAGATGCTTAGTAGTTCATGCTCTCTCATGTTTAGTTCCAACTAATTAATATTAGACAGCATGCCGTAGAAATGTTTGCTTGCGTCGTTTTATTCATAGAAGGGTATGACATTGTGGTATCTCCCTATGGTTGTTTCGCTTGAATCGACTTGGCACATGCTCATGCATGCATATGACTAAAAACAAAAAGTCAATTAAGCCTCGATGATTTATTTTGCCTCAGAGTATTTGTATCACTTTTATGCCCCTCTTAATTTTGTTTTGTCGGAAGCATGATTATGACAGTTGTTGCTCTCTTGATTTTCTCTCCCTGCCTATTTCTAGCATTCACCTATACTGAGTATGAGCTCTACTCATGCATCCAACTCCCCAAAACCAAAAAAATTCAAATGTGTCCACCATACCTACCTATATGTGGTATTTAACCGCCAGTCCAAGTAAATTTCTCATGTGCTACCTTTAAAACCTTAAAAAATTATTCTTGTTTTGTGCCCCTGTTTTATCTCATGAGGACATAAATAAAGAATCTTTATCTCACTTGTTGATTGGACTTTGCACGCATGGACTAGTGGCTTCATCCACTTATCCAAATGATAGAAGAGCTGATAGCGGGGTGCCCAGCCCCAAAATTGGTTACTATAAATTATCTTCACTATTTTTGCCCCTGAATTATCAGTCAAAGCATAATTGTGTAAACAAAATAGAAGAGGGATGACCTTATATACTAGATGTGTCCTTCAATGTGAGTCGCTCTTGCAAGGTCTAGTTGTCTTGTGACGTACTGTATTCTCTGTTTACCATTCGTTGACATAAGCATACACCTCTCTAAAAACTATTTTCAATACCTCTGTTTATAAAATAAAAAAATATAGCACATGGGTTAATCCCTGCTTCCCTCTCCGAAGGGCCTTTCATTTATTTTTATGCTGAGTCTTCACCTTCTCACTTTATGCACCTTCTTGAGAGCATGGCTGTCATTCTTAGTGTATGTGCTTGTCCCAGAACATGGTTAATTGTGGTATAACTTTGATGTTTGTATTTTTTATGTCTTTACTTCTAGTATTCATTTGAACTTCAGAGGTGACCTAGCATTTATGTTTTGCTCCATTATTAAGGGCAAGCAAGTACACTTTAGCATACTCTATTATGAGTATTGCAATCCTACAGATTGATATATTTCATGTTGTTTATTATTAGTGTGTTGGTATCTCTTCAGGGTTTGCATAACTACTAGGTGATTTTATCTTGCATACATCTTATTATGAATTTCCTAAGCACTTGATCATATAGTGAGTATATTTACATCATATGAAACAAATGTGTTCGTAAAAGTTCTTTTATCGCACTCAGTTGTCAATGAATTGCTTGAGGACAAGCAATAAACTAAGCTTGGGGGAGTTGATACATCCAAAACGTATCTCCTTTTCCGAACACTTTTGCTATTATTTGGCTCTAAACTTGTGATTTTTGGATATAACTAACACGGACTAACGCTGTTTTCAGCAGAATTACCTTGGTGTCTTGTTTTTGTGCAGAAAAATCAACTTTCGAGAAATTGCCCAGAAAAGATCCGAGAGACCTTATTTCACCCGAAGACCCCCGGAGCCAGAAGGAGACCCGGAGGGGGGACAAGGAGGGTCCACACCACCCCTGGGCGCGCCCCCTAGGCCGAGCCACCAGGTGTTGTGGGACCCCCAGGCACCCCCTCGGGCTCACCTTTCGACTACATATCTCCCTTAACCCTAAAACAACAAGGGGTCGTCATATTCCAGAGAAACACCATAGTGAACCGCCGCCACCTTGAAACTCAATTCAGGAATCAGAAGTTCCTGTTCTGGCGCCCTGCCGGGACGGGGATTCGAAGGAGATTATCGCCATCGTCACCGCCACCACTTCTCCATCAACCATCCATGATTCCTCTGTCCATGTGTGAGTAAACACCAATGTAGGCTGAGAGGGATGGAAAGGATTGGATGAGATCGATCATGTAATAATGCCAGATTGTTAGGGCGTAGTGCCTAGTATCCATTGTTATTGTTTTGTACCGTTGTTGCAACTTGTTATGCTTAATGCTTGTCACTAGGGCCCGAGTGCCATGATCTTAGATCTGAACATGTTATTGTTTCATGAGTATAATTATGTTTCTTGATCATATCTGCAAGTTGTTTACACATGTCATTGTCCGGAATCCGAGCCCCCAAAGTGACAGAAATTGGGACAACCGGAGGGGATGGTTGTGATGTGGGGATCACGTGTGTTCATAGAGTGTTAATGCTTTGCTCCGGTGGTTTATTAAAAGGAGCAGCTTAATTACCAGTAGTTTCCCTTGAGGTCCCGTTGCAAACGGTCTGGTAAGACAAAAGATATTGTGCAAGTTTCTCATTGCGAGCATGTATGACTATATTGGAACACATGCTTATGGTTTTCCTAGAACTTGGATGCTTTATTATTGTTATCCGCAATGCCCATGTTTTGATTATTATATGAACTATCTTATCCATGCAACACTCGTTCATCCATTCCCTATGCCTATGGTACTTTAATCCTGATGTTTCGCACAATTTCTACTGTTGTTACTATTTCACTCCTGTTGTTATTTTACTACTAATGCTGCTATAAAACTGTTACCACTGATAAACTGTTGCGAGCAAGTATACTTTCAGGTGCAGCTGAATTGACAACTCAGTTGTTAAGGCTTATAAATATTCTTTGGCTCCCCTTGTGTCGAATCAATAAATTTGGGTTTTACTTCCCTCGAAGACTGCTGTGATTCCCTATACTTGTGGGTCATTAGCATCCTCCGCTTACCCGGCCCACCACATCCCCAATCGACAGAATATGCCGCTTCATCTACTTCATCATCGACATCAACTGGGCGACTCCGCCACCGCCCCAGATCGGTTCCGCCTACGGCAGGGAAACGTGCTCTCCTACAACTTCCGGCGATGTCCACAACTTCGACTAACAAACGACATCGGGGCAATCCGTCGACTTTGCCGTTAGTGACCGCATCAACTACTGGAGCCCCGACTCTAATGAAAGTCCAATCCATCGGGAAAATGTCGTACAAGTCTAAATGGAGAACTCCCATAGAGCAACACGTCAAACCGGATTCATGGCACCATCACTAAGGAGACTCCGGAGAGAATGTGCGCCACCATGGCAGGTAGAACACCCATGCCGGAATACGCGCCATGTGAGGACTTGATGGCATACCACCGCATCCTCTACGAGGAACAGAAGGAGCTGCCCAAAGTGATGGGTTCGCTGCATAGAAAACAAAAAATAATTCCAATGTGAAGAACACCTGAAGGAACAAGATCTAATCTATAAGATGTAAGCAACATGTATAGATAAAGTGCTAGAGGAGAACATACCCTCGAAGACACAAAACATTACGAGATCGAATCTCGTTGGTGATGTAGTCTAACTCACATCGATCTCAAGATCGTGAAGATGTGTGCTGCAATCCGGCAACGCTTCTGTGATCGGCCACACGTACGGCTTGATGACGACCTCCATTCCCTCGATCCAGCGGGGCAGCACAAGTAGAGGATCCACCAAAATCTCCAACAACACGACGACATGGTGTGGTGGATAAATTAGACGGCCATGGCTTCGCTAAGCGGATGACCAAGAGGTGGAGCAGCGGGAGGAGGGGGAGAGAGATGAGAACATGTTGTTTTTTGGAGAGGGGGCTCTCAACCTCCTTTTATAGGGGAGGGGGAGGCATCCCAAAGGGGGGGGTGTGGCCATGGCATGGTGGTTCCCCCACCTCTTCCCTCTTCATGTGAGTGGAGACTTCACTCACACCCACTCATGTTGCACTTAATCTCCACTCAAAAATTCCAAAGGTTTTTATTTAATAAATAAATAAAACAGTTTTATTTCTTTATTTTAATATTTGTTAATTACATTAACAAACATTAACACATAACACCTCGAATCATTTTTTAATTCTATTAACAACCATTCGAATAAAACCCCTTGAACTATTTCAAATGTACCCCAAACAATTTTGGTGTTGTCCAAACTTTTCTCCGATATTCTGTATCCACTCAAATGCGTCATCGAACCTTAAGTGTGTCATCCTACGGTTAGTGAATAATGTAGACATGATCAAGACACCTCTCCGATCAATAATCAACAGCGGGACCTAGAGATCCGTAATGACTCCTACCCATTCAACGATTAATCTAGTAATCATGTGAACCATAAACGTCATAACCAATTCCCTTTGTCTCACGATATTTTACTTGTCCGAGATCATATCATTGGTATCAACCATACCTAGTTCGATATCGTTAATCACAAGTACTATTTTACTCGTTCCGTGATATGACATCCCTGTGACCTAGTCACGTGCTTGCAAGCCGGGTCGATGTGATATCACCAAGTGGGCCTAGAGTATATCTCTCGGTCATTTGGATGGACAAACACCACTCTTGATCCATGAGCCTCAACTAATACTTTTTGAATACCCAACAACACTTTTATAGTCACCCTATTACGATGTGACGTTTGATGACATCAAAGCACTCTTCCGGTGTTAGTGATTGACATGATCTCATGGTCTAAGGATGTTACTTTGTATGTTTGATATAACACTATAAACTTAATGACTTAATCACATTGCTATATTCACTTTGGGTCTATGTTCATCACATCATTCTTCTAATTGCATGACCCTCTTATTGACAACATCCAATGTTCATGACTAGGAAATCTTGATCATCAGTTAATCAACGAGCTAGTTAAATGAGAGGCGTTAATAGGAACTTTTGTTTGTTTATTAGACACACATGTATCAATTTTTACTATTAATAAAATTCCAACATCAGAAATGAACATTTATCATAAATATGGAATAAGATAATAACCACTTTATTATTGTCTCTCAGGCATATTCCCTTCATAAAGTACAAAAAGAGTTGGCCGAGCGAAAGAGGCACACGGATGGCTCAAGCCAGCAACCAATGGCCCTCTCCGCCACTCACCTATCTTCCTTAGTATGCAACCAACCCCATGGGAACCCTAGGTATCAAATTCGCCAGGCCACGTGCCCAAGGCCGAGATACGTGCGACTGTGTGAACCATATAGTCCTCTTTCATGTAAATGGACTAGGCAAGCAACATTATGCCAAAACACACCAGCGGCTGCCATTCTAGCGGCTACCACGTACCTGCGAACCATACAACCAGGAGACAACGACACTCGAGCAGCAGTTCACCGACAGACGATCATTGGGCTGGGCCTAGCAGGAGCCGCACTTCAACCCGTGGGAGAAGAGAACGCCATAGTCGCGACTGCATCATGGCGACCCACAAGCCCACAGCATAGACGCAAGGATTCACCACGACGTCGAGATCGCCACGGGCCAACCACGTCCGCGTCGAGCCGTATGATGCCCGCATCACCATCACTTAGAGCAGAGTCAATAAATCTCGCACAAAGCATGACGCCACCGACTCCTTGGACTCGGACGACGAAGACGAAGACTATGTGGCGCCCTCCTTCAGTCGCGAGATTCGCGAGATGCGGATGCCCAAGAAATTCAAGCTTACATCAGAGACGCCCAAGTACAATGACATGGTAGAGCAAAAAACCTAGGTGGAGAATTACCTGACCACGGTCAAGTGCCAGCGGGGCACCCGAAACACCGCCATGCAGTATCTGCAGATCCACCTCACCGGTTCTGCACGTGCCAGGATGAGAAGTCTACTAGCAGGAAGCATCAGGTCTTGGTAGGAACTCTCTCACGACATCACAAAAAACTTCCTGTGAACTTTCAAGCGACTAGCCTCCATCGAGAAGCTACATGTTAACGGTTTTGCAGCAGAATTTCAAAAAAAATTATGACTAGCGAACACCAAAACATAGCCAGGATCTATCTATTAGTAATGCGGTAACGGTTAAAGCGAGGTTCCGATGACATACCCTTTTAGACCCTTACGCAAGGATTACACCACTGCACAGACGTTGCTGATGAAGCCGACGAAGCCGACCTCAAGGTCGTGGTGAATTTGAAGAGTTGCCGATAGCCTTCCGGGGAAACAACAAAGTGTAGTGCCCCAAGTGTTGCGCCTCGTAGATATCCCACATGTACGCCATATGACGACGGTTCCTGGTCTCTGATCCAGCAGAAGTTGTGGAAATAAATATCCCGGATCAAAGTTTCCCCAGTAGGACGGCGTACCTGAGTAGAGAGAATTCTCCCACGCGCAGCTGATGGGAGGCTTCTTGCTCTCGTTGGTAAACCCCAAGGGAAAGGTTGTGAAGAGTGCAGCGGCAAGTTTTCCGTCGGAAAAGAAACAAAGGTTGAATTGACCAGTAGGAGGACAAGCAAGCTCTGAAGGTTGATGCATCTGAGGTGGCAGGGCGCAGTACCGGTTCAGCAGCAACGTGGAACCTACACAACACAATCAAATCACTTTGCCCCAACGAAGCAGTGAGGTTGTCAATCTCACCGGTTTTGCTGAACACAAAGAGGTTAAACGTATGGTGTAGAAAACAGTAGGAAAACAGTATGAAAGCAGTAGTAACAGTATGAAAGCAGTATGAAAGAAGTAGGTGTTTAATCAGTATGAGGAAAAAGGACCGGGGTCCACAGTTCACTAGTGGTGTCTCTCCGTGAAAGATAAATAACATGTGTGGTGAACAAATTACAGCCGGGCAATTGACAGAAATGAAGGTTGCACCATAGTGCTTATGCAAGACATAAATATTACTATGATATTCATGCGGGCATTACAACAAAATACATAGACCGTCATCCAACTGCATCTATGTCTAATAATCCACCCTTCGAAAATCATCCGAACAAACGTTGGGTATTAAGTTGCAAGCAACATATTATCGCTGTAAGCAAAGTGTGTAATATAAACAATGTAAACGAGGTAAACACCGTTGTTTTCTCCCTAATGGCAACAACACATCCTCCATCTGTCACGTTTCTGTCACTCGAGCACAGATGCAAAGGAGGAATGAACCCACTATCGAGCATAAATACTCCCTCTTGGAGTTACTAGCATCTACTTGGCCAGAGCATCTACTAATAACAAAGAGCATGCAAGATCATAAATAACATAAGCATGAAGATAACATGATAGATTGATAATCAGAAGACATAGCATTCAACATTCATCAGATCCCAGCAAACACGACATGTGGTATTACATAAACATGATCTCGGTCATGTGACGCAGCTCATGAGATCTAAACATGAGGTACAGAGTGGAGAGAACAACCATCTAGCTACTGCAATGGACCCGTAGTCCAGGGATGAACTACTCACGCATCACTTCGGAGGAGGTCATGGTGGTGTAGACCCCTCCGGTGATGAATTCCCTTCCCGGCAGGGTGCCGGGGAGAACTCCAGAACCCTCCCGATCTCAGGATGATGATGACGGTGGCTGATGTCTACGCACGCTTCTATTCTTGTAGACAGTATTGGGCCTCTAAATGCAAAGGTTTGTAGAACAGCAGCAAGTTTCCTTTAAGTGGATTACCCAAGGTTTATCGAACTCAGGAAGGAAGAGGTCAAAGATATCCCTCTCAAGCAACCCTTCAATTATGATAGAAGAAGTATCTTGTGTCCCCAAGACACCTAATACAATTGTGAGTTGTATAGGTGCACTAGTTCGGCGAAGAGAGAGAGTAAAATGCAAGTAATATGGGTGATAATAAGTGCTAATAGAAATCTGAAATAAAAATGGCAGCAAGCAAATATGTAGCATAACAGGTAGTAAACGGTGCTTCAATGCTTAGAAACAAGGCCTAGGGATCATACTTTCACTAGTGGGCACTCTCAACAATGATAACATAATTGAATGCATAAATATCTATCTTCACTATGCTACTCCGATGTAACACCTGGGGTGTTACCCTAATAGAAAGTTGTTTGTTTTCTTTTGCTTGCATCACATGCATCACATGAGCATTGCATTCAGTTTTCAAAAACAACCCAAAATTCAAAACAATTTAAACTTTCACACCTTGCTCAAAATTTCCAATTTCAAAATTTCAAACTAAACCACTCTTTTGTTTTTCAATGGTTGAATTTGTTTTAATCAAATTGCTTGGTAATAACAATTTCCCTTTTGTTAAAAACCCTAATGGTAAAATTCAAATAACCAAATTCAAATCAAATCAATCTTATTTATCATATTTCAATATGGGTTTAAATATTAAAATTTGGCAAACAAATTAAATTCAATAATGTTTGCAAATTGCTTGAAGTTATTAAATAAAATTTGCTTATTTCCAAAATTCCAACCCAAACCCTATTTGGAAATCACCTAACAATTTAATATCACATTAATAATTCAAGTTGTTGAAAGTAATTTTAAACTACCTTGTTGTTGTTGTTTTGCAAATTAATAAAAATTTAATTATCAAATAAACAACCTCAAACCCTAATTGAAAAATTCAACTAACAATTTTAAATCAAATTAAAACTTTCAAACTTGTGAAAAATACTGCTAACCTTTGCTTTCATTTTCTGTTTGAAAAGTAATAAAAATATTTAATAGAATAAACCCCCTAAATTCCATTCCTTTTCCTCTTTCATTCTTTACAAAAAAAAGACAAATAGTAAGGAAAAAATAAAGCAATGGAGAGAGGCAGACCAAGCCCACCCCATCCTTTTCTTTTCTCCCCCAGCCCACTTCCCTCTGGTGGCCCAGTACCCCTTCGAGGGACTCTTCTTCCTCGCTGGCGTCATCTCTGTACGAACACCAAAACCACCGCAGGATCTTTCTTTCCCCCCTCCGATGCTGCTCCGTACCAAGCTCCAATCTCCATAAAACCACCTACCTACCCTCTGCTCACCCCTAACCCTAGGCCCTAGCCCTATTCCTCCTGCGCCGCCACCCTCCAATCTCCCTCCTCTCTGCTATTTTTCATTCTGTACCTGAAAGCCACGAGCAGCAGTTGGCGTCCGCAAATTCAGCGCCATGGCGCCTCCAATCGCTCCCTTGTCATGGCCCGACAGAGGCGGGAATGGGCCTCTGGCGTCTCCAGCTCCCTCTACGCCATCTCGACGAGCCCGGAGAGGCGCCAGGGCAACGCCACCATCGCCACCTGCCCGCCGGCGTCCACTGCCGAGGGCAGCTGCTCCGCCTCCGAGCATCCGCGCCACGCCTTCCCCTTCAAGCACCGAGGTGAGCCTCACCCTCTCCCGTACCGCTCCTTCCTCCCCTCCCTTGCTCTGGGTGCGAGCCATCGGGCCGCACCACGGTGAGCACCGCCGGCGATCACTGCCCAGTTGCAGCAGGTTCAGCGAAACGATCTGTTCAAAAATTCAGATAACCGCCGTGGCCACAATACCTTCAGTCGAGATCCTTACCTGTCACAGCAGCCGCATCACCGCACTGGTGTCGTTCCCTTCAGCGCAGCGCAGCGACCCGGGGTCGAGTCCCCGCGGGCGCGATAAGCTCCCCCTTTTTGTGAATTAATCAGCGCCACCCCCGCGGGCCCACCTGTCATGCATGTAGCAGACCAGTCAGCCTCCACCCGCGCCCGTGGCGCCTGCGTGGCCCCCTGGCCCAGCTGCCAGCCAGCGTGGGGGTTAGTTCCCCACGGTGCAGAAAAATCCTAGCCCTATTATTCTTTTCCAAAAATGCCTTACACTCAAGAAAACTTGTAAAAATCATATCCTTCTCATTTTGAATCAGTTTGCAACAAACAAAATATGTATCCCAACCAAAATTCCATGAACTTTTCAAATATCACATTTGTTATCTGTTTTGCACAATTCAAATTGTTTCAAATTTCAAATTTAAACAATTCATCTCCAATTTGGTTAATTCCATAATTAATTCATACTTAATTCAAACAACACAAATAAAATATGTTTTTCAGTCCAAATTCAATGTACTTTCTGGTTATCAACTTTGTTTTGCAATTTGGGTAATTAAAATTAATGTTATTAAATAATCCTCAAATTGGTTAATTAAATGGCATAATTAATAACTTTCAAATGGTTGCTCCAAATTAAATACTCAAAACATGTTTTTCATCCTAAATCAAATTCCACACTTGAATATCAACTTTGTTTTCTGGTTTGCCACATTTAAATTGAATAATTGTTCCATCTCTTATTTAATGAAATTAAATTGGTAATGTGCTTAACTAAATCCTTTGAAATTGTTTTCCAACAAATAAAATATGTTTTCCATGCCATTTTGAACCACCTTTTCAAATATAAATTTTGTTTCATGATTTGAATAATTTAAATTGCTTAAATAATTTAAACCTTGTTTAAATCATTTAAATTTGCTAAATTCATAACTTGCTCAAATTAAATTATTTTTGAACACATAAAATATGTTTTCAAACCAGAAAAACATAACCTTTTCAAATATGAATTTGAATTTATGTTTTGAACAAATAAAATTCAAATAATATTCAAACTTGCATTAAATTCAATTAAAACTTGTTTAATCTTGTTTAATTCATAATTAAATCATTGTAATTCCTTTTTCAATAATTGGAACATGTAATCCACCTAAAATTTTGTGTTCTATCAAATATGAACTTTGTTATCTGTTTTGAACAATTAAACTTGATGAAAACAACAATTGTTTGTGTGACACCCTTAAGGAACCAAAATTTTCTAACTTAATAAATAAATTTCCAAAATTGGTAAACCTTATTTCCAATTGGTCCTATTGTTGTTATTTTGTTGTTTTCCTCATCCATGCATCATACTAAACCACTTTCACCTGATGATTAGTTGGAAAACAATTGTTTCAACCATAATTCTGGGCTTTTCATATGCAACTCAAATTGCATATGGGTCCATTTAAATCTGTTTATCTTGTCAACTAGTTTACCTTGATGCATCTTTAAACTTGTCATGCATCCATATCTTGATCATGCTGGATCTTTTGCCGTAGTAGTAATTGTTGCATCCGGTGTTTGTTCGAGGTTCGTTGCTTCTTCCCGGATAGGACGTTGAGATGATGTGAGCAACGACAAGTTCTGCTACCTTGCTGGATACCAGGCAAGTATACTCACTTGCTGCCAAATGGCTGCCTCTCATCACTTGTTACCGATTCTTTCCGTTGTTCTTGTTCTAGCCTGTTGATACGATGCTTGTGTCTCGATCCTATCGTATGTTTACCTTGCAGCCATGTTATAGCCTTTCCTTCCACTTCCTATTAACTGTTGATTGTTTACCTTGTTGGCCTTGTGTCGTAGCTGCATGCTTAGGTTGTTTTGCTCGAGTCTGTTACCCGTTACTTTCCGTTACTAGATTACTTTTATTGTTCCGGGGGCTCGATGTTAATCAATCAATCCTGTTAATGCTAATGGTAATAATAACTTGATGATAAGGCACCGGTAGGAGGCCCTAAGTGGTTTTGAGGCCTGCTAGTGTCGACCCTAATAGGAAAAGGGTCTTGTCTACTGATCCATGATGAGCGCACTACCCGCATGTGGGAAGCGAGTATGGGCGCCCCCCTCAATTTGACTCGATTCGCATCTCGTCCAAATCGCCTCATTTAGTTCGGGTTTTTCCATTTGCTGCATGCATGATCTTGCGAGCCCTTGGTACCCGGGTGGAACTTTCGTAGTCGGCATATAGGGGGACACGTTCTTAGAGTGCAATGAGGGTCCATTTTCTTCTGGGCTCGATTAGCCGTGCGCCCAAGGTGCTTTGGGCTTGATGCGAAGAAGAGTTGAGTTGTGTTGAGTACCTCGCTTGGTGGGTTGATCCCCCGTCTGGCGGGTTATTCTTACGTGTACGGCCAAATTGGTGCAACCCTGCAGGGATAATCTTCTCGAGAAGCCGTGTTTTCCGCGGTTATGGATTACTTGGTGAAAGTACTGGCTAACAAGTACTCAGGACAACTTAAACCTAATGATTAACAATCTTACACCCAATGATTAACAACTTGACTAGTAATAGGCTTATTGACACAATAATCTGAACCATCATCCACTGTGTGAGTTATCCTCGGATTGCTTCTTCGGATAAGGGGCGAGATCCAGGATGGGTTTGTTTGAAGTTATCCTTCAGTTGGTTACAATACTCGATCTTATCTCCTTTCTGTTAGCCGGAAGTTGTAGTATCTCTCTGTAGTTGGTTAGTGCAGCCCGCTGCCGCTTCTTTGCAATAATCCCTTCCTTTTCGTCGTACCCAGAGTATTTGTATCTTGTGATGACTGGTTACGCCGGTATCTTGTGACTATGGGTTGTCCACTTGCCAGTACTTAACCGTAGTGACCCACGAATCTCTTTCGTGGCTGCATATTCAACATTGCAGTCAACAGGTTTGAAGTCTGACGAAGTTAGCTTGGGAATCCCTCCGGCTTGGCCTGGGCAGGGATTGGACGCTCTCGGTTATCTTCAGGACTCTTAGTCCAATTTGTATCTTGTCCGTATCCGGACGTTATGTTGTTTCTTCCGCTGTTATTTGGATCTTTGTATTGTATCAGTTGTATCCCTGACTCGTTTGAGTCATCTTGTAAATCTCTTTTCTGTTGTTGTTGTGGATTATTCGTGAACTATTGTAATGTTATCACAAGTGGCAACCTGGAATCGGTTATTATGTGGATTTTGGCGGGAATGCTGAAATCTGCATAGTGCCCGATCTCGGGGCGTCACATCCGAACCACTCTCCGGTCAAATAACAAACACCAATTCATTGCGTAGGGCTATAACAACAGTCCTCAAGTTTGTATTCCCATGTCTAGTTAACCCCATGTTGTCACTATGAGCGCCCTAGAAGGTACTAAACAAACGCCACAATTTCGTAGGGTCATCCAACACAAGATATAAATATCATGCTAAACCACACGGTGCAGACACTATCACCTTTACACCGGGATCAAAGTGTTTACGGAGATCTCATAACAAAACCACTTGAGTAGCATAACAGGTGAAGAGTAACATCTACTTATTCAACTAGATTACAAAGCTCACGATCACATAAAGACCACACCATGGGAGAGAGAGATGAAACACATAGCTACCGGTAGAGCCCTCAGCCCTCGGGGAGAACTACTCCCTCCTTATCATAGGAGACAGCAACGGCGATGATGATGGCAGTGGAGTCGATGGAGATGGATCCGGGGGCACTTCCCCGACCCGGCAGGGTGCCAGAACAGAGATTTATGTCCCCCGAAACTTGTCGGCAGCGGGGGCGGAGGTACGGATCTTTTTCGTGGAAAAGGCCGATTTATTTAGGGTTTATGCATCGGGGGGCATATATAGGCGAAAGGGCGATGTCGGGGGTGGCCAGGGGGCCCACACCACCTGGTGGCGCGGCCAGGGAGACCCGCACCTCCCTATGGTGTGGCCACCCTGTGGCCCCCCTCCGGGTCTCTTCGGGATTTCCTTGACCCTCTAGGACTTCTAAGACTTCTGGCTTTTGAATCGTCCAATTCCGTGAATATTTCCAGAACAACTTTTCTGAAACTAAAAATAATAGAAAATATGAACTGGCTCTGTGGCATCTTGTCAATAGGTTAGTCCCGGGAAATAGATAAAAATGACATAAAGTGTAAGGAAAACATGTAGCATATGACATGAAAACAACATGGAACATCAGAAATTAAGGATACGTTTAGGACGTATCAACATCCACAAGCTTTGTTCCTACTCGACCTCGAGTAGGTAAACGATAGAACAAATAATTTCTGAGGTGACATGCTACCAACATAAAATTGATCATCATAGTAATGTAAATCATGTAAACTACGATCAAATGAATACAGGTTTTGGTTTATAGTTGATATCAAAGAGTAATGTATAAACCATTAGGAATAACAAAGTAAAACCTTTCAATGAATCGATACTAAGAGACAATCCACCGTGCAAAGTATATTAAAGATGATTTAAGCTTCAAGAACAACAATATAATCATCCAAGGCATCAAACTCTCACAAAAACTCCTGTTACGATCAAGTCAAGTGACAACAATATGGCACATAGGAAAATCATTCAAATAATGGTGCACTCAAAACAAGCAAGCTTTCTGTATTGGTTCCTGACACCAGGATGTTATGGCTAAAAGAACATTATGGGGGGTTTGGATGGTCAATGGAATAAAGTCTCACACAACTGAAAGTGATCATTAGTCAAGAGGAAGTCTTATAATCGAAGTTATGCAAGGAGTAGTGATTGCCACACAACGGATGCACATAGAGATATAAGTGTATGAAAGCTCTCCAATGGAACTAGTGGGGGTGCATCCAACCTGTTTGCTCACGAAGACCTAGAGCTCTTTTGAGGAGGTTCTTCATTGGAGTATACAAGCCAAGTTCTATAATGTAAGTTCCCCACATAGTTATCCAAGTCATAATATGAAAACTCTTCCCAAACTGATGTAATTATGCTAAACAAAGCACAAGTGGGGAATAAATGATAGTAATGCTGCCCCCTCTCTCTTTATTTTCTCTCTTTTGCCTCTTTATTTTTTTATTTTTCTCTTTTGGGCTTTTTTTATATATAACCCCACTGGTAGGGGCAACACTCTATTTTACAATGAATCAACGCACTTTTAGTACTCATAACTCAAACTGAAATATCTCTGGTATCAATAAAACTAATTGTTCCTGCTAGTGTAGAAGTATGCAAAATAACAATGAAGCATGACAAGTAACATAATGATGATGGATGTTGTATGGAAATATATCTTGGAATGGCTATCGAAATTCCATGGTAGGTATGTATGGTGGTTGTTTTGAGGATGATAAATTTTGTCTTATGTGTAGAAGAACAAAGTCTCTCACGGGGTTTGGATGTACTGGCAAAGTTTTCACCAACCCTCAATGTGAGAATGAGCAATGCACAGTACGAAAGAGGCTAGCAAATATGGACGGTGGAAGTGCCAGAAAACCGCAACATAGAACTCACAAGTTAAAAGATTCCAAATAAATCATGATATCACAAGGCATAATGAAAATCACTCCAAGAGGGTCTGTGGAAGTGACAAGTCACTGTTAGCTACCCCAACCGTAGCGCGTAACAAAAAGTCGTTACGATTGTTGTCAGCAAAGGAAGTCATATACCATCATCCTATCAACTGGCTATTTGAGTGTGGCATAGTTTCAATCTTCTAGACCAACCATCAATTTTTTAACTCAACTAGACTAGCAAGTTTACCATTAAGCATATTAATATCTCAAAACAACATCAAATAATCAAGTGAAACAGTTTAATGATTTACACCAATATGCAAGCTTTTTTGTTATACCATCTACCACACGTAGCATTTTCTATCAAACACCAAACAACAAGAACTCTCCAAGAGATATAGCAATGAAACAAGAGAGTATGATGGTGCATGTCTTGCACTCGTTGGGAGACCCGAAGAGGAAGGTATGATGAGCACATCAGCTGTTTTCCCTCAGTAAGAAACCAAGGTTAAATCGACCAGTAGGAGGAAGTAGTAACTTCAGAAGGTTGAAGCAGCTGAGATGGCATGGCGCACTAGTGGTTCATAAGCAACATGGAACCTACACAACACAATCAAATCACTTTACCCCAAAAAAACAGTGAGGTTGTGAATCTCACCGGTTTTGCTGAACACAAAGAGCTTAAATGTATGGTGTGGAAAGCAGTAGGAAAACAATATGAAAGCAGTAGCAGCAGTATGAAAGCAGTAGGTGTTTTATCAGTATGAATAAAAAGGACCGGGGTCCATAGTTCACTAGTGGTGTCTCTCCATGAAAGATAATAACATGTGTGGTGAACAAATTATAGCTGGGCAATTAACATAAATGAAGGCTGCACCGTAGTGCATATGCAAGACATAAAGATTACTATGTGATTCATGCGGGCATTACAGCAAAATACATATACCGTCATCCAACTGCTTATATGTCTAATAGTCCACCCTCCGAATATCATCCGAACAAACGTTGGGTATTAAGTTGCTAGCAACATATTATCGCCATAAGAAAAGTGTGTAATGTAAACTAGGTAAACACCATTGTTTTCTCCCTAATGACAACAACACATCCTCCATCCGTCACATTTTTGTCACTCGAGCACAGATGCTAAGGAGGCATGAACCCACTGTCGAGCATAAATACTCCCTCTTAGAGTTACTAGCATCTACTTGGCCAGAGTATCTACTAATAACGGAGAGCATGCAAGATCATAAATAACATATGCATGAAGATAACATGATATATTGATAAACAGAAGTCATAGCATTCAACATTCATCAGATCCCAGCAAACCCAACATGTAGCATTACATAAAGATGATCTCGATCATGTGAGGCAGCTCACGAGATCTAAACATGAGGTACAAAGTGGAGAGAACAACCATCTAGCTACTGCTATGGACCCGTAGTCCAAGGATGAACTACTCACGCATCACCTCGGAGGAGGGCATGGTGGTGTAGACCCCTCCGGTGATGAATTTCCCTCTCGGCACGGTGCCGGGGAGAGCTCGAGAACCCTCTCGATCTCGGTATGACGATGATGGTGGCCTCGGGTGTTTTTCGGGACGAAGTGGGATATCTTTAGGGTTTACGTCATGGGGTGATGGTGCAGATCTTGCACTCGTTGGGATACCCCAATAGGAGGGTGTGATGAACACAGCGGTAGGAGTTTTCCCCTTAGTTAAGAACCAAGGTTATCAATCCAGTAGGAGAAAGAAGACCTTCAGAAGATTGATGCCACTGACGGTGGTGATGGCTCACCGGTGTCAACAACAATGTGGAACCTGCACACAACACAACCAAAATACTTTGTCCCAATGGTACAGTGAGGTTGTCAATCTCACTGGTCTTGCTGAAAATAAAGATTAGACGTACAGTGTGGAAAAATGGTGTATGCTTTCAGTAAGTAAAGAAAGTGGGAAATTGTGGTGGTTTGTTTAACAGTGTAAGAAAATAGACCGGGGTTCATAGGTTCACTAGTGGTGTCTCTCCATAAAAGATAGCATGCTGGGTGAACAAATTACAGCTGGGCAATTGACAAATAAAGGGTGCACCGTAGTGCAGATTCATGACATGATGACTACTATGATATTTAGTGCGGGCATTACAACAATATACATAGACCGTAATCTAGCTGCATCTAGGACTAATAATCCACCCTCAGGTTATCATTCGAACCCCCTTAGGTATTAAGTTGCAAGCAACAGATAACTACATTAAACAATGTGTGTAATGTAAGCAATGATTGTACATGCGGGCACTCTCACCGCTGTTTTTGTCACACCCCAGTTTTTGGATTCTTGTACTCTACTTAAGAAGACAAAAATTAGGGCCAACAAATTTTTTTTAACAAAATGATTGTTTGAACTAACATGTGTTTATGATCTTAATCATAATTGCAACACAAGTTTTGTTTCTTGAATAAAACCAATACCAATTTTTTTTCTGAAAACAATTCTATTATTTCTCCTGATATTTTCCCTCATGTTTTCCTCATATGGTTTGAGTGGATTTTTATTCCAAGACTTGGATTATTCTTGGTTGCATCTTAAAACAAACTTTTAACTTTGTTGGATCCAAGAAAACAAGTTCTCAAAATGATTTATGAAAGTTTTCTTTTAAGTTTTCTATAGAAAACAATCTCTAAAAATATAGCCAAGTACCTGTTTTCTACCTTTGTTTTCACTAGGCTATAAATTGTTATTTTATGTTTTCTTGACTTTTAATTGATCCTTGATATATGTACTACAAATCCATAAGCTTAGTTTTATTTTTGGATAAATAAAAATTAACTTTTGCTTGTTGTTTTTGTGGTATAAAATTAAGACAGAAAAAGGCATTTTTGAAAAACAGATAAAAACAGAAAGTATACCTTTTTCCACATTTTTTCATGGCCTTAAACTATTTCAAATTTGTTTTCAAAAGATGTTTCTGAAATTTTATAACATGGTTAAAAAGTTCCTACTTTGAAAACAAATTTTGGGAATCATTTGAACCTTGAAAAAAACCCCAACTTTTTGAACTTTTCATCTGTTTCCAACACTTAGAAATTTTTCGAAGTCTAAACTGAATTTTCTGAATTTTGTGAATAGTAAGAGATACACTTTTGATCAGTTGATTTATTTGTATTTCTTTGCAATTTTGGAAGTGTGACCATGCCTAGTGTGTTTACCACAGTACCAACTCGAACCAGGATGATTTAACTTGCTTCTAGAAGCCTTGGGCATGAAGATATCTAGAGAGAGAGGTGATGATGTGGAATGGTATGGAGGCCCATACCTTTGACCCCATGACCTAGCCTTTTCCTCAACTTGCCTCCAAAGGCCAGCAATGACCTGCCCCCATGTGTTCTTGACCTTAGACATCCAGAGCACGAGTTGGAGTGACCAAAAGACCCCCTGGGCGCCCTCATGCCACCCATTGGCATTGCCCCCGAGTCCACCCGTGGCCATTTTGCCCTTGCCCCGAGTACAAACCTCCTCCATCCTCTCCCTTGCGCCACACTGCCTCTCACACTCTCCCACACACTCCCCTAGTCGAGATATGGCCCTGCCTAGCCCTGGGAGCGTGCACGAGCCCGTGCCCTCCCACCTCTCCTCTCTGCTCGGGATCGCCTCCCCATCTCTCCCTGACCCGCCCTGACTCCCTCCCGTGGCCTTTCGCTTGCAGGAAAGCCGCAGCCGTCGACCTCGCCGCCGTAGACGCCCGGACGAGCGCCACCGCCTGGAGCCGCTCCCGTCGCCACCGACCGCGCCCCTCGATGCCCTCGACCCATGCCATCTCCCCCGAGCCTGCACCACCACTCGCCGTCGCCCCACGGTGAGCTCCTGGCTGTATGAAGGTGAAATATGGTCAACTAGAGGGGGGGTGAATAGGTGACCTACAAATTTTACTTCTTTCTCACTTTTAATGGGGGCTTTAAGAAAGTAAATGCTTGATTACCTAAATGTGCAACTAAGTGAACACCCTAGGTGGTACGAAGCAAGTAGCAGCGGAAATAAAGGAACGGTACAAGAAAACAACAAGTGAAAAACACGGAGACAAGGATATGTTTCCCGTAGTTCCTTCTTGAAAGAAGTACGTCTATGTTGGAGAGGTGGGGAGCCACCTAGGCGCTCCTCAATAGCACGGATGTGCACACCTTGTTCTCCTTGAGCTTCTCCGGTGAGGGAGACTCTCGTTTCCACTATGAGGTCGACTTGAAGGCGTTGACCAAACCTTTACAAGGGGTTGAGGCTACTCCACAAGTGAGATGGAGGCTCTCAACAATCGAAGCTTCTTGCTACAAGGTGGAAGCTACAAGCACTAGGGTTTCCCTTGGATGACAAAGCAACCAAGAGATTACAAGATCCCAAGAGTTGTGGTGTGGGTACACACGTTTTGGCTTGGTGGAAAGGTAGATCTAGTCCTCCTCCATGAGATCCTTGAATGGCATCGAGTTTGGTTGGAGGAGGAGGGAGATCGGGGCGTTTTGAGCTCTACAACAATGGAGGAGAGAGAGGAATGGATGAGATACCTATCTAGAGGAAGAAGACAACTATTTATAGGCTCCTCCAAAATCTGACCGTTGTAGTCCTGCGGGACCGGAATATTCTGGAGTAAAGGCCGGAAATTTCTGGTGTGTCTTGGCCGGAAATTTGAATTCTCCGGGGGGCGGATATTTGAAATATCCGGGGGCAGAAAATTCCGCCCCAATACTCCGCCCCCATCTCTGTGCGCAGGCATCAACTTGTTGATGAAAAACTGCTAAGGACCAGGGGCCGGATATTTGCTCCGGAAATTTCCGGGGCAAATTTCCGCCCCACCTTCTCTGCGCGGGCATCAACCAATGATGGAAAAATCGCTAAGGACTTGATGACCGGAATATTGAAATATCCGGGGGGCGGATAATTGAAAAATCCGGGCCCGGAAATTTCCGGACAGAAATTCCGCCCCCATCTCTGTGCGCGGGCAACTTGTAATGATCCAATTTCTGCTAAGTCCCAGAGGGCCGGATTTTTGCACCGAAAATTTCCGGGGCAAATTTCTGCCCTGGCATCTGTGCGCGGGCAGAAAAGAACTTAGTCGTTTACGAGAGTGCCAGGAAGGGGGCCGGAAATTTCCGGTGTGGGGCAGGATAATCCGCCCTTTAAGTTCCGGAATTTCTGGCCTGCATACTGAAAAATCCGGTGGCAGTAATTCCAGAATATAGTTCTTCTCTTTGATCTTTTGATGAGAATATAGCAATGATCATCTGAGATATTAGCTGCACAGTCTAAACAACATTGTTAGATAGGATATATCCGTGTTATCATCATCACCAAAATCATTAGAGGGATCATGAGCTTTCAATCTCCCCCTTTTTGGTGAATGATGACAACACGGGTATTTGCGGGAAAGTAAACTAACAATGCAATATACGAAAACATCACAGATAGCATATATAGGAGACATGCCTCCTAATAATAATAGTTCACCAACGAATAACGAGTACGATAGAAAGAAGTTCGAAAAGACGCACAAAATGATAAAAAACGGCAAATGAAGAACGAAACCCTCCCAAGCAAATGCCCACGATCATCTAGATCTTCTCCCCCTTTGGCATCAGGATACCAAAAAGAGAAAAGATAGAGCTACGTCCCATGGAGCAAACTCTAGGCCTGGGTGTCCTCTTCTTGCTCTTCTGCTTCATCCTCGGTGACATCCTCCATGTCCTCATCATCATCCACACCGATGTCCCAGTCAACGTCGCGGTTGTTCCAGTTCTTGTAGGCAATCCTGGGAGGAGGAAGTGGTGGCACATTGGGGGCACCAAGAGCAGTCATGATGTGATGCTGGTTCTCGAGGATGCTGCGGCGCTCCACATAGGCGCTGTAGTTCTCCTTGTGGAGGCACACATTCATGCACAGCACCTCCTCAATTGCGCGAACAAGCCAGGAGCGCTTCTTCTTGCCAGGAGGAGGGGGACGCATGCGAGGATCCCGGTGGCCTTGACCTGTGGCACCAACATCATGTGCAGCCTGCTGAGTGTGGGCAGCCTTCTTGTACAGGGTGACGTCCTTGTGCTCCTCACAGTCAAGCTCAAGGTCCTCACGAAGTACTGCGGGATAGCGGGCCTTGATGAGCTTCATAATATAGGGAACATACGGAGGCACTTTGCGGTGGAAGAGAGCAAAGTGGAGCTCATGGAAGATGAAATCCATCACATCAATCTTGTGGGCCTCCATGTCAGTCATGTCGCTCTTAGTGAAGGTCAAGAAGGCGTGGTGCATGAGGTTGACCAAGCCACCACGAATAGCATCATTATTGCCACCACTTGGGGCAATAGACTCCCGGAACATGCGCAGCAGGATGTCATATATGGGATACAGCCCTTTGGCCGAGCCAATCACACCTGTGGAGCCATACAACTCAGCCAGCTTGTTCTTCTCATACTCAACCCCGTGAATATGCATGCGGTGACCCTGGGGAGTGTTGAGGCCAGAAAAAGGATACCCAAGCTCAGAAGCAAAGTCATGGAAGTTGGCTGTGAGCAAGTGAGGGCCAGACATCCAGGACATCCCAATTTCTTCAGAATCATCAATGACAAGTGTGGCATAGAACTGCTGAATGAATGTGGTATTTGTAGGAGCACCTAGTCTCCATGAGCGGACGCAGACCAAGAACCTCAGCTAGCTGAACAGAGTTGTTGAAGTAGGCGGGGTTGGCAGCCAGATGAGCAAAGTTGATCACCTTCATGGGGCACACGGGCTTGCTCATCACAGTGTACACCTGCTTGAATAGGGTCTCCTGCTCAACATGCCAAAAGCATGAGTCAATGGTGGGGTCCTGAGGACCCTCCGTGTACCATGCCTTGGCCCTCCATGCCTTGAACTCCAGAATTGACATGGTGCCCACGTTGAGAGTGGCCTTGCCTTGCTGTCTGCCGGCCTTGCGGGCAGCCCTGTCAGCATCACGTTGACGCTCATAATCTCTCTCAGCATCCCTCGCACGCCGGCGAGTCTCATTATCCTCAACAAAAGTCCCCTCTTCATTTTCTGTCAGGTGGCGGAGGCGCTTGCGGGTACTGGGCAGCTTTCCGGGCCTAGATCTTGAACCATCTGCGAGGAAGGCAGAAAAAGATGCAAAGAAAACCAAACAAAAATAAAAAACGGGGGCTCATGACTTGATAAAATGAAGCAATGAGATGACTGTTCGAGATTCAGTACAGGCCAGAAATTCCGGTCAAGGATGCGGAAATTCCGCAGGGCGGAAATTCCAGCCTCAGGGAAATTTCCGGGGGGCGGAAATTCCGGTCCTGTGGCGGAAATTTCCGGTCTGCGAAATTTTCGAATCCAGATCTGAATCTGGGCCTGGAATGAATCTAGAACGAGGAATCTAGTACAAAGATGAATCCTAGAGGATAGGTGATACGTGTGTGAACAAGGAACCGTGCTAAACCAAGAGGATCACTAGATAGGAGAACAACGCATCTAATCAATCCAAAATTGCGGAGAAAACGTACACATACCGGGATCCATGAATAGGAACGGACGTGCGGTCTCTTGATCCGCAAAAGATGAGTAGATGACGAGGAGGGGAGGCAAAGGAGCCTCCCGGGAGTCTCGGAGGCGGCGGCGGCGGCTGGGGGCGAGTGGGGGCGAGGGGAGGGAAGCAACCTGGAACTGCTCCCTCCCGTCGCCCTTATATAGCCCCAGACCAACCACACCGGAAATTTCCGGTATAAGTCCGGAAATTCCGGGGGGCGGAAATTTGGGCCGGAATATTCCGCCCAAATATCCGGTGTGCCCTCTTCCGGTATTAAGTCCGGAAATTCCGGGGGGCGGAAATTTGGGCCGGAATATTCCGCCCAAATATCCGGTGTGCCCTCTGTGAGCAGGCATGCGGGATAGTTGGGGGACTATTCGAGTCCATTTTCGAACCCCGGAAATTTCCGGGGCTTAAGGCACGGAATATTCTGGGCCCCGGAAATTTACCCCGGAAATTTCCGCTCCAATTTTCCGGTGTGCCTTTTGCGAGCGGGCACATTGGAAATGGGCGAAATTTCTGGGACAAATGTCTGGGGGCCGGAATATTCCGGGTCCTAGGCTGGAATTTCCGGTGTTTCCACTACATCCGAGTTTTTGTGGAAGATGGAACAAGTCGTGAGCCTCCAAAAACGAAAACCACAAACAAACGCACGAACACGAAGAAAACACCAAAAACACATCAAATACAAATTCAAAGGAAAGAGTTGGTGGCCGAAGCCACCGTGTTTGAGTGATACCAAGGAGCCGCGAAGATGTATCTTGGACTCAAAAGTATAACTCACGTTTTAGGCACAATAAGTCACAAATTGACTAGATATGCATGACGTTTTGATTGTTTTACGCATGATAGGTGGAGTGTTTGTTCATGAGTTGAACTACGCTCCCCCTATGTCCATGCCTACATCTAGACTAGATAGCACATATAGTGAAGGTACTCATGCAAGGGTTCAAGAGAAGTTAGACGCATCGATCACATTTAGTTCATTCCTCTGTGGGGACCCCAGACTAGCAGTCCGAGACCTCCAGTATGCATACATTCAAGATCCCATGATCAGTTAGTCGTGAACAACATACTCGAGTTGGCATTGCAGATTACAACATCCACTACACGAATACACGGCTTACACAACTGGTCACTTGACTCAGTTGAAAACAACTGCCACGCAGGGCAGGAACACACACTAAAAACAGCGGAAGACTGCAAAACACACTCGTGGTAAACCCAAGTCACGCCTTGACTACCTACAGGCTACTGACTCGGAGACGTTCCTAGTTCGCATAGCCGTCAGCGACACCATCTTCTTCAGGTTCTCCGGGTTTCTGCTCAAAATCTGACTAAGACAATAGCCAGGGACGAAACCATACATGAGTACGTTTGAATGTACTCCTGCAAGTCACCCTAAATGAAAGCTAAACATGCAAGTATGCATATATAAAGGTGGTAGGAAGGCTTTAATTAGGGTTCAACTAGCTATGATGAATTTAGGACTCATCATAGTTGCACAAGTTTTATTCTCCTTTGTTGAAGAAGATACTTCAAAAGATATTTTATTTCTCTTGTAGATAAAGCATGTCCACAAGGTTTTGATAAAACATTCTAGATAAAGAAAACATTTCTCTTTGCAAAACTTCTTGGAAAAACACATCTTTAAGATCATCATTTTTCCGGTACCTCAAAGGTGCAATCATTCCCTTTCAACGTACCTCCCAGGTACAAGTTCCAAAACACTTTTCCAGCTTTTTGAAAACATTGACACAATGCTAGCCACATGGCCATTCAACTGCCCATATCCGAGGGCGCGGCTATTCTGAATAGTTTTACTCTGCAGAGGTGTACACAATCCACAAGATCCAGTACATCCGCCGTGAACAACCACGGACTGTCCGAGACAGTATGCAAACATCGGATAACTGGTCCTAACCATCCACTATGTCCGTGCTAGTAAATGACTACCTCTTCAACTGGGTTTGTTCTCCCCGGCACCGAGTGAGTCAGCCGTATCGATCCGGTTTCCCCTGACAACACACCGCCATGGCAGGAGACCCAATTGCTGCAACCGGTAGTGAACTTAATCCCACACTGTGAATGTCCCATTTCTCCCTCTGGCGACAATTCGGTTCGGGGGACTCTAACCCCTATAGCACATTGAGGTAGACACGGACTAACACCGACAAGCAATTAGCTAGACCCTGTTCCCATATTGGGGTAATGTGGCAGCACGGCTTGGTTGTCCGGCAAAGACTAGGTTATGTGTCAATTTTGGAAAACAAGTCGAAAACATTTCCTTCTTCACAAACCTCCCTCGGACAAGGTCCCACCTTTCCTCGGGGTTTTTCCAATCTTTTGCTTTCCAAGAACAACAAGTTAAAATGTCCACTAGGGGACTCAAATTGATTAAGTGATGATATTAAAATATATAAAGGGCTTGGTAACACCAAGATTATATAGTGGATATAGCATATTAGATACATAAAATAGATAGTGGTATAGTCCACTTAAGAGAATAGTTTTTGAATCAAACTTTTGTAAAACTTCAGAAGTAAAACATGCATGATAGATAATGATAAGTATAAAAACAGCAAGCATTTAGAATGGCTTGCCTTGGCACTGGTCTTGGTCTTGCTCTTGAAATAAACAAGAGTTGCAATAAAAACCTCTCCGGGAAATAATACCGTCTTCGTTATCTAACGTCGTAAACACAAAAAGGAAAACACACAATCAGAACCAAACAAAGGCAAGCACTTGTAAAAAATTAAAAATACGGCAAGCATTTCATCAAACAAGTACACTCACAAACAATGGTACTAGGGTGCACACCAACAGGCAAAACAGGCACAGACAATACACACGAATAACACTAGAATTGATGTTATGGATCCTCAACCAAAATGGCATGAGTCCAGTGGGTGTTCCACTCTCATATCATGCTCAAATAAGGTTAAATGACTCTCTGGTCATTCATGAGGATGAGAAAAATAACAAGAAAACAATCTAGGAACACCTACACATGCATAGGAAAATATTAACAAGCAATACTACAAGCCCATAGTAACACATGCTTTTCTAAACATGGAGAAACAATATAACCAGTACCTAATCAACCTAATAACAGAGACAAAACAATACCAAACATATCATGGCATCACTCAATACATGGAAATAATCAAGGAGCAAAATGACCACTAAAACTAGAGGTGCCAAAGGGGCTATTTAGACATGCATACATGCATAACAATAAAAGATCACTAAAAAGATTTATTTTACTTGATAGACATATAAGATAGCATCCAAATAACATATAAAACAACACCTATACATGCTAGTGATATCAAAATAACAACCTAAACAATTTATCAAAAACTAAGCATGCAAATAACTATTATGGCAGAAATTCATCTAAAACTATCAAAGCATGACAATTTGATCTAGAGCCCACTCAAGCATGCAAGCAAGTATAATATGCTAGAATAACAGTAGCTATGATATGGATAAAAATACTAAAACATTTATTCAAGTCATCACACCAATATGGAGAACAACATGATTTAGCCTATTAATACTAGGAAAACACCCTATGAGAATAAAATCATAACAAACATGGTTTTTCACACCCAAATCCTATCATGCTAATGAATCACTCAAAACACCTCTAAAACATGTATTAATACCATAAAAATTCTAGGATTCAAATTTATAGCAAGAACATAATAACACAACAATTTATCAAGTCATATCAATAATGGACAGAAAAGGACTATTTACCAAATGTTGCACCAAACCTATTCTGTAACTCCTAAAATCATGAAAATATAGTATAAGGTGCTCCTAGTCACTAGCAAACCAACACAAGTGGATTCACTTCAAAACTCATCACCAATAAAATTAAACAATTCACAGAAGTGCTCTCTGGCCTAAAAACTAACATGCATGCCATTTTCACACCACAACTCAAGTCAACACATGGTAAAGGTCCTCATATAGATATTATCAAGGTCTACTCAGAACAGTTTAGTTTGCATGATTTGGACACTTCAAACTCATGTTATGATAGAAATGGTGTCAATGAGTCTCTCTGCCATTTATTTTATTTCTCCTAAAATATACCATAAAATGCAGATCTGCAACTTGGAGATGGTTAGGAATTAGTAGATCTACATCTGTGATTTTTGGTTTGGCAAGTTTCAATGGTTAGCATTTTTATTTCGAATTAAAGTAATCACCTAGAAACAGACATGCAGGGAAAAGGAATAACCACCTGCAGAAAAACATAAATAGGCCGGATCTGTGAGGGAAACAGGCCGCGCGAGGCAGGCCGGCCCGCTGGTGTGCGCGCGCTGCCGAAGCGGTACGCGGCCGTCAGATCGGGAATCAGCGGTCGGGATTTAATATCCCATGATTTGAACTGGCGCGTTGGATGCGGATCCAACGGCCGTGGAGGGGCCACGTCGGCGCACGCCGGCGGCGACCATTTGCAGGCGGCGGAAAGCAGAGGATGTGGCGGCCCGTGGCGGATCCTCGCCGGAAATTCGCCGTAGGGCGCTCCCGGCACTACCTGGAAACGAGGATTGCACTGGAGGGCCCCCAATCTCTGCGCGCACTGATTGCCCGCACCAATTTGGTGAAAGGAGGGCCCGAGCAGGCTCCTCGGTGGGGTGCGGCGGCGGGCGACCAAGGCCATCGAGGGGGTAACACCTGCAAGGGATAGATTCCAAAAAGAGGAGGGTCATAAGAGTATTAGGCACCAGAGAGATTCATTGAAGGGAAGGAGGAGATGCGAGGAGCCCGGTACCAGAAGCTCGAGGAGAAGATGACCGGCGGTGAGCTTCGTTCGATTCCGACGAACAGGGAGGAATCAGAGGGGGCTTTCCGGATAGGGGTTCGATTGAAGGATTTTAGGGATCGTGGTGCATGTTGGATAGCAAGGAGGGGGCTCGAGGTGGTCTGTTCTTTGGAGCTCGGCGCCCGGCGACAATGGTGGACATGGACCTGCTCGCTAGAGCTCAATGAGGCACACAGGGCATGTCTAGGAAGATCACAGAGGTGACTAGGTACTCCAGGAGAGAGGGATTTGGCTTAGGAGCTTCGAGGCGAGCGGATTTGAGAGGAGACGAGGGGCGCCCACAGGTGTTCGACAGGAGACTTGGGGGAGATGGAGAGCGAGCTGGGGAGAGTGAGGGGCACGGGTGAGTTCCTGGAGAGCTCGTGGAGCTGGTTGACAAGGACACGGGCTCGGGCATGCATACCAAGTGTCAGAACGCGATGGACGTGGCGAGCGCGTCGAGAGCGCCATGGACACCTCATGGAAGTGGAGGAAAGGGACAAGCAGAGGGGGTGGGTTTCTTCCAGAGTTGTTCACGGGGTGAGAGGGGTGTGCTGGCGCAAGGGCTGCCCCTGGTTTGGTCTGTGGTGGTGGATAGAGAAGAAGGGAGGGTGAGCACCATCCTTGGCCACTAGTGGTTGGATGAGCTAGGGAGAGAGAGAAAAATGGTGGATCAGCTAGACCATGTCTAGGAGGTGAGAATGGATATTTTTCATCTCTCAGAACAGGAGAGGGGTAGAGAGAGTGAAATCATTGATCAAGACATGGATGAACTCATCAATGTCCAAAAAGACCAGGAGTTGTTTTTGATAGTTTTCACCAAAATTTTGAATAGAACAGATATGGAATATCATGTCCATTGGATAGAGTCTGAAAAATGGAGTCTAGGGATGGTAGTCTCAAGGTTTTCTGAAAATATTTCTTTCACAAAATTTTGGGAAATTCAAAAATGGCAGAAACTGTTTTTAAATGTTTTCTCCAAACTTTTCAAAACAACTTGCACATGTTTTTGTATAAGTAAGTCCCACATGACCATAGGCATGTTGGGTAATTTTTCCAAGATTTTAGGAAATACTTTTCTTCACAAAATATTTTAAAATCCATTTCTGGCCTTTTTGGAAATGGAAAATAATAAATAGTAAAATGCTTTTAAAACAAATATTTTTGAGTTGGGATGATAGAGTACATAATATAGGTCTCAAAAGTGATTTTTAATAAACAACTCCTTTGAAAATATTTGAGGCACCAAGTGGAAAAATGGTGAAAACAGGAGTTTATTTTATAGGATAAAAACCATGAGAGAAGAATAATTAAATGGACATTGGAAAATAAATGGACCACATGGAGGTGATGTATAGTTCATGGAGATGACAAGGGTAGGTTCATTGGGCCTGAAAACAATAGGGAGTGATTTGGAGTAACATAGAGAAAGTGCATCAAGATAAAAGAAATATGATCAATATTTAGGGATGCCTTCTAAAGGACTTTGAAACATGATGCTAAAGGGTTTCAATATCCAGAACAAACAACTTTTATAGATAGCATAGATGTATACAATGATATGTAAGAGGATGCATTGATGATTAGTTCAAGATTTGTCATAGAAGCTTGTCTTCCAAAGTTGGAGATTTTTAAGAAAACAAAGGATGATATGGACATGAGATGGAATATGATATTGATGTTTGATATTGCTATTACTAGGTTTTATTTACTTAGAGAAACACACATTAATCAACAAACATAAATAAATACTTCAAAGCACACACAAGAAAGGATCACACCACAAGCAGATAAAATAACAGGACACACAAGATCACTCAAACAACTGAGTTCTTCAAATTAGCTTCCAGGTGTTTCTCTCAAGTGTTAAATAGAGGTAGTGATCAAGGCATACCATGACAAGAGGGTTTTGTAAAAATTCTTACCTCAAATCTTGTTATTTCCAAAAGAATATATTTGAGGTTAAACATAGGGGTAACATAGTCCCCTTTTATTGTTTTTGCAAAAGAAGGAAGTGATAAAAAGTTTTTGAAATACTTGCAAACATATTGGTTGAAAACAGGTTGGAGATGATTAGCTCCAAAATACTCTTCATATAGTTTTGTAAATTATCTTTTGTTTTCTCAAAACTTGGCCTTTGGGTTTCTTCTAAAATCAAAACATTTACAAAAATGTTTTTGCCAAAAGAGGGTGATGGAAGAAGATGATAAGTTTTCTTGTCATGACTTGATCACAAGGTTTGTGTTTTGAAGAAAGTTATGATCAAATGTTGTAATATTAGGTGTTAACAAACTCAAACACAAACACATACAACAACCAAATAGAAAAGAAACACAAGCATTAGTCAAACATATTAAAAAGTTTTTGTTGGCCCTGATTTTTGGGTTCTTGAAAACAAGTTTTTCCTGTCTTCCAAAAATTGGGCTGTTACATCCTCAAACCCCGAAATCTTGGTTCATCAAGGGCCTTCGTGAAGATATCCGCGAGTTGATCCTTGGTCGCAACATAGGAGAGGTCAATATCACCCTTCTCAACATGATCCCGAATGAAGTGATGCCGTATCTCAATGTGCTTCGTCTTGGAGTGAAGAACGGGATTGTAGGCGATCTTGATGGCACTTTCATTGTCGCACAAGAGAGGAACGTTGTCGAAGATGATGCCATAATCTCTCAATGTTTGCCACATCCAAAGTAATTGAGCACAACAACTCGCCGCGGAGATGTATTCGGCCTCAGTGGTGGAGAGAGCAATGCAGTTTTGCTTCTTGGAAGACCAACATACCAATGAGCGGCCAAGAAATTGACAACTTCCGGATGTAGATTTCCTATCCGTCTTCTCTCCCGCATAGTCCGCATCCGAATACCCAATGAGCTGAAAGCTTGAACCCTTGGGATAGCAAAGACCAAAGTTTGGGGTATGAACTAAATATCGAAAGATACGCTTAACCGCTTCAAAATGACTTTGTCTCGGGGAGGCTTGAAACCTTGCACATTTACCAATGCTATACATAATATCGGGTCTAGATTCACAAAGGTAGAGCAAAGAGCCAATCATGGAGCGGTATACCTTTTGATCTACCTCTTTACCATTCGGGTCGGGTTTCAAGTCAATAGTTGTGGACATGGGAGTCTTCATAGGTTTGGCATCGTGCATGTTGAAGCGCTTGAGCATGTCTTGAGTATACTTGGCTTGCTTGATGAATGTGCCTTCGGGGTGTTGCTTGATCTCAAAGCCAAGAAAATACTCCAATTCTCCCATCATTGACATCTCGAATTTATCCGTCATAAGCTTGCAAAACTCATCATTGAATGCGACGTTAGTAGAACCAAAGATGATATCATCCACATAGAGTTGGCATATGAACAAGCCACCTCCAACCTTTTTGGTGAAAAGGGTGGGATCGATTAAACCAACATTGAACCCACGATCTACCAAAAACTCTTTAAGGTGCTCGTACCACCCACGTGGAGCTTGTTTAAGCCCATATAGCGCCTTATCGAGTTTGTAGACATGATCGGGGTGGTTGGGATCTTCAAAACCCGGAGGTTGCTTGACATAAACACTACAACGTGACTAGGTCTACTACAACATATAGCTTGCAACGGTACAAGCATGTGTATCTAACATGCACCTGCCTCACGCGGCCCCGCCATTTTTTTTCTATCCATAGCCCGTCCCCATCTAATTAGCCCATATAACAACTGCCAGTCCCCATCTAAAAAAACTGCAAATCCTGATCCGATCCCTCTCCTAAAAATGTATCAATCCCCATTCTTCTCTCTTCCAACCCTAGCACTACACGAAGCCGCCACAAATCAATCCATGGATTGTTCGGATCTGATGCCCGGTGCCGCGGCCGCCTCATCTCCATCGTCCTCACCTTTGCACTCCTCCTAGTGCAGCACTCGCTCTCGCCTACCTCTCCTTCCGTAAGGTCGCGCGAGCAGCAAGCACCGCCATGGAGATCAGGGGCATCGAGCACAGGCGCTTGCCGGTCTACTGGGGCTCCGACGAGCGCCGCCTACATGGCCATGTGCTGCGACGCGGACTGCCGCTACGACTCGAGCATCATCTGTCCATAGATGTAACCATCGTTCTTGGAGGTATATTTCTTGTCTAAATTTACTCATCGCTCGTTCATCCAACCTTATTCATGAATCATCATTTAGACCCCGTTTTGGGAACATTGTAGAATTTTTCCCCTATTTTGCTTAGCGTGTAAATTTCTCACTCAGAAGGAAACCGACTGAATACTATTGTAATTCATCACGTTCAGTAACACCTTCCTTGCATCTTGCTACAGCGTAGTCTGCCAGTACATCACCGTTGGACCAAGAGCAATTAACAGTTGGAGCTGGCAGATCCGTTGATGGCAGGGAGGGCATGGTGCGTAGGAAGTGATGGCGATGCAACTCCTCTCCTCCGCCTCTTTGTAGGCAGCGCTGGAACATGTCAACTCCACAAGAAGAACGGCGATCTCGTCGGCGGCATCTCCCAAGACATCACAATCCATCTTGCATTAATTCCTTCTTGGCGATGATGGATGCTCCTTCTACAACAAATCGACCTCCGCCCTTGTGGGTCTCAGCTCGGCAAGCACGGCGAAGTGGTGGTATGTAACACTGTCGAGCTCGGCCTTCGTGCAGCGTGCTCCTGGACACCCTTGTCCATCTTCCACAGCCGATGCTTGGGAAGTATCAATGCCTCCGGCGTGCTCCTTGGGCTGGATGTTTCAGCTCGATAATGGTTCGTGTGGTATATGCTTTATTTCTACATTCTGAAATTGTTCAGAAGAAATAAGAATCAGACATTATTTCTGTAGGAAATATGATAACTTAGTCTACTCATTGTGTTGTTCCCTAGTGTCATTCTCATTGTAAATTCATGGTTCATAATTTCATGTTACTTAGACAATTTGATATCATCAATATGACTGTAACAAACTTAATCAAAATATGAATTTGTCGTGTACAATCACTACCATATTACAATAGGAGCGTTATTTGCTTATTGCATCTAGTAGTATTTAATTCAGACTGGAGTAGGTACGGTAAGTTTGATTACAAGCTCAATAGACGCCTTTCCTGGTTTAGATGTTCCAGTGTTGTGGACCTTGTGGTTATGTATTGCAAATTGCCTCAAGTATATACCAAGTTTATGACCATCTAGTAGTATTTTCTGCAGCAATATCTTTGCGGCATTTAGCAACTCAGGCAGGAAGAGGTAATGCTTGCACTGATGTTGGTATTTTTGTCATGCATTACTGTTGTTTTACTGTAAAAAGATGCAATAGCAGCTGAGGGTGATAAGAAGGTTTTGGAGGAGACACTTCTGAAGTACTCCAAAACATCCGAAAATTGAACTTCTTGCTGCAACAAAACTGGAATGCAGAAAACGGAATATCATTTCAGGTTGGTCTGTGTCTTCTCACTTCACATATGTCGTACCAATCTTCTATAATGATGACATCTAGTAACTCACTGTCAGATTCTGCATATGTGCTAGCCTACTCCCATCTGCTATAGCTGAAGCTAAACCAAGATGTTTGCACTTGCCCAAATAAAACCTTGCAAGTGCTGAAAAGGACAAAAAATGACTTCGAGCTTAAACAGAGATATACTATGGAATTTGAAAGACCAAGAGGACAGTAAAGAGGATAATGCGTTGTTGATCAGTTTCGTTGCTAAATTGGTTGAGTTAGATAAAGAGCGTGTGTCAATGTAAACTCACTTTTTTTCCACCTTGATTCTAAAAGATATTCTTTGTTTTTGCAGGCTCAGAAGTCCAACAGCGACCGCTATATTCGGATTTTAAACTATATAGGATTAGATAGATATCATATTTTGAAGCAAGATTGTAAATTGTGTACTCTTCATATAATTTTCATGTATGAGAAATTGTGATTTTAATAATCAATATATGATTCTTTCCAGATGCAATGCATTCATAATATGTGAATCGTGGGTGCTGGTGTACATATCTTCAATATGTCTATATTTTGTTGTTGATGAAAAATTTCCAAAACTACTGACACGATCAATCCACAGTCTTTAAACTATTATTTATTTTTAAATAAAACTATTCAACCTATATACGTTATGTTCCTACAGATACAATTGTTGCTCGACATCCGTTGCCACTTTGCAACGCCTTTACCCAGTGGTTACCAACGCAGATATATCCGTTGCATTACATCCTTGCAACGCTGCATAAGGCAACGCATCATAAATCCGTTGGTAAAGGTGCTAGCAACGCCTATATGGACATTTAGATACGGATTTGTGCGTTGCTATAGGGGGAGTCATGTTGTAGTGAAACCAACTCGTGGATGGGACCATTCAAAAATGCACTTTTAACATCCATTTGTTGCAATTTAAAGTTGTGATGAGAGGCATAAGCAAGTAAGATGCGAATAGATTCAAGACGAGCAACGGGAGCGAAAGTTTCACCAAAATCGACACCTTCGACTTGAGAGAAACCTTGAGCAACCAATCTAGCCTTGTTGCGGATAACGATGCCGTCCTTGTCTTGTTTGTTCTTGAAGATCCACTTAGTGTCGATGACGTTCTTGCAATCTTTGGGTCTTGGCACCAATTTCCACACCTTGTTGCGCTCGAAATTGTTGAGTTCTTCGTGCATAGCTTCAAGCCAATCTTGATCTTCAAGAGCTTCATAGACCTTCTTTGGCTCAATGTGAGAGACGAATGCATGCGCTTTGCTAAAATCCGCTAGTTGCCTCCTTGTGACGACCCTTCCACGAACTTGTCCAAGAATCATGTCCTCCGTGTGACCGGCACGAGCAAGATTATCTAGTCTTCTCTTTGCCCTACGAGCTAGCATCTCCTCCAAAGCTTCCTTGGATAGTACTTGATCATCACCTTCATCATCGGAAACATGACCACCTTGATCTTGATCATCAACGGGAGGTGGATCCCTTATGTTCCTAGTTGTATTATCACCATGTGTATCTTGTTCCTCATTGTGAGCTTGGCCTTCATCATGAGCTTGACCTTGATTGTTAGCTTGGCCTTGTGGTGAAGCGTGAGGGCTTGGTGCATCTTGTTGGGTAGCTTGGTTATCAATGGATGTAGTCAATGGCTCCACTTGAGTGGGGCATAGTCCTTCTCCCTCCGTCATCCGGTAACCCTCAATGGGGATTATTTCACCAATCCCCATTCTTCTTATGACGATGGGAGGAATTGCATCTCCTACAATACCATGATTTATACGGCCCCCTTGGGACCCATTATCCTCATCAAATACCACGTCTATAGCTTCTTCAACTTGTCCGGTGGACTTGTTATAGACTCTATAAGCATGAGCGTTTGAGGCATAGCCAACAAAGATACCCTCATAGGATTTAGTCTCAAACTTTGACAAGCGTTTCCCTCTCTTGCGAATGAAGCATTTGCATCCAAAGACCTTTAAGTATGAAACGTCCGGCTTCTTGCCCGTGAGAATCTCATAGGGGGTCTTGTTTAAGATCTTGCGGAGATATAATCGGTTGCTAGCGTGACAAGCGGTGGAGACGGCCTCGGCCCAAAAATTATAAGGATAAGAGAACTCCACAATCATGGTTCGAGCCGCATCCAAAAGAGTCCGATTCTTTCTCTCCGCCACACCATTTTGTTGAGGAGTGTAGGGAGTGGAATATTGATGATCAATGCTTTCCTCGCTAAGAAATCCCTCTACGGTGTAGTTCTTGAACTCGGAGCCATTATCACTTCGGATAGCCATGATGCTTGTATTATGTTGTCTTTCCACCAAAGTGATGAACTTGATGACCCGCTTTTGAGTCTCACTCTTTCTCTTGAAGAAGTACACCCAACAATATCGTGAGTAATCATCCACAATCACCAAGCAATACTTCTTGCCTCCAAGACTATCATATGATAGAGGACCAAAGAGGTCCAAGTGAATGAGCTCAAGGATTCTTGATGTAGTGATGTTCGTCTTGGTGGGATGTGCTTCTCCATGTTGCTTTCCTAGAACGCAAGAGCTACACACACGATCTTTGGCAAACTTAGCATTTGTTAGTCCTAGAACGTGATTGCCACTTTGAAGGTCATGCAACGTCCTCATATTGGTGTGGGCTAACCGGCGATGCCATAGCCAACCCACATCAACTTTAGCCATTAGGCATGTCGCGGCACACGTGTCTCCTTTGGAGTAGTCCACTACATACATGCCGTTCTCGACATGCCCAACAAAGGCTACTTTAAGAGTCGTTTCCCAAGTGACAATCACATTCTCCTTATTAAAGAAAGAGGTAAAACCACTTTTAGCAAGTTGAAGAACCGAGATGAGATTGTAGCCAAGGGACTCAACAAGAAGAACATTCTCAATTGACAATTCATTTGAGATTGCTACCTTGCCTCGCCCCAATACCTTTAGTTCGGAGTTGTCACCAATAGTAACGCAATTGAGATGAGGTAATGGAGGATGAATATCACTCATTGCGTCATTGCTTCCGGTCAAATGTTGGGATGCACCACTATCCACCGTCCATTTGCTCGAACCGGAAGCACTTCCCTACAATAGATTAGTTTCTTGATTTAGGGACCCATCTTTGAATGGGTCCTCTCATGTTAGCGACAAGGGTCTTAGGAACCCAAATACTCCAATGATAATCGTCACCATAAGAAGTACCAACATATTTAGCATATACATGACCATCTCTAGACTTCATAAGAACATAAGATGGATTATATTTCCCGGCAAAGTTATTGTGAGTGGTGCTCCCCCTAGAGGTCTCACCACCCACAATGGTGTTGGTCTCCTTCCTTTTGGTCACCTCTCCCTCTTTCACAAATCATACTTCTTGTGAGGGGTAGGTGACTCTCTTCTTGTTCTTCTTCTTGTACTTCTTCTTTGACTTGGCTATATAGCCAAGTCCCTCCTTTCCATTGTTGGCACGTTGAGAAGCAATCTCATGGGGACTCTTCTCATTTCCTACAAGGTTAGTTGTACTACAAGCATTGCTAGGCAAGACATTCAAGCTAGAAAGTGAAGTGGATACAACTTGCTTGTTAGATTGTTGAGCTAGAAGATTGTCACGAGATTTGGTTAACTTGTCATGAATTTCCTTAAGAGACATGAACTCCTTTTCAAGTTTTTCATAACGAGTGCCAAGTTCCTCGTGAGCAATTCCTAGCTTCAATTCTTCATGTTTAAGAGTTTTAATCAAGGCAAGAGATTGAGCATTTTCCTTCCTAAGCTTAGAGACACTTATGGCAAAGTTCTCTTCAAGACAAGACAATTTCTCCTCAAGTGAGGCACGAATGGAACGTTCATTATCAAGAGCTTTTTCAAGCTCTTGCTCATTTCAAGTGTGACCTCCATGGCTTTCTAAGGTCACGATGATCTCCTCCTTCTCATCAACAAGAGAGTTAGCCTCATCAAGTGGCCTCAAAAGGGAGTTCACCTTTTCCTTAGTCTCACCCTTAAGGCTAGATAGCCATATGCTTAAATCATTAGACCCACTATCCTCCTCACAAGAATTTTCAACACAATCCAATAATGAAGGAGGGTTAGTGACAATGGTCTTGGAGTTGGGAGAGCATACCGAAGTGGCTTTTGCCATAAGACATGTAGGTCGGGTAGCCACATTCTCATTGGGGGATTCGAATAGAGAGATCGAAGGTGATGATGCGGTGGCCTTGGCGATGTGAGCAACTCCAACTACCTCATCTTCTCCTTCATCTCCGGAGATGTAAGTCTCAAGAACCGCCCCTTCTTGAACATAGAGAGCCCTTGGCACCTTCCTTGCAAAGTTCTTGTTTTGAGGAAGCTTGGTCTTGTTCTTGCGAACGAGCTTGCCTTCGTTTTCTTCTCTTGGCTCAAAGGGGCACTCCTTCACGAAGTGGTTAGCGCTACCACAATTGTAGCATGTCCTTGGTCGCTCCCCCTTTTTCTTGTAGTTCTTGTTTCGTGGAGGCCTTGGAGATCCGGCCTTGTGAGCTTCCCATCTCTTCCAATATCCATGCATAGCAAGGGAAATGCACTTGTGAGCTCCCGTGTAAGTATCTTCATAGTCTTCCTCATCATCATCATCTTCTTCACTTTCATCAACTCGAGCCATTGCCTTTGACTTCAATGCAAGGTTGGGAGACTTTCCTATCCCTCTAGAGCGAGCTAGAGCATCATCCGCACTCTTGTGTGAGAGAGAGATTGCGATGAACTCACTAACAACACCAATGGAGTTGAGAGTATTGTAGTCCGCTCTTGTTCGGATACTAGTGGCGAGATTCTTCTCGAAGGGTGTGATAGCCTTGACAAATTTCCTCTTTATCCGCTCATCGGTGATCTCTTCCTTGCCAAAGTCTCTCAGTTGATTGGCGAGAGTGACAACTCGTCTATAGAGCTCTTCAGGAGTCTCATCCTCTTGCATAACGAAGTTCTCGGAGTTGTCAATGGCCACATCATACTTGGAAGACTAAATACTAGCATTTCCTTGAAACAAGGTATCAAGTTTGTCCCAAGCTTCCTTGGCGGTCTTGCAACCGCGGATGTGAGTGAGATGCTCCCTTGGGAGAGCCTTCTGGATAATAACAAGAGCAGTTTTGTTGAGTTGAGATTCAACATCCTCCCTTGGAGTCAAGTTGCTTGGGTCATGTGGATGAAATCCATGGATCACGCTTCTCCACAATGCCGTACACGATCCTGAAATGTGAGATTCCATTTCAAACTTCCAAGAGGAAAATTCGTTAGTGTTAAGGATGGGTGGAACTCCAACATCAAGGATGTGTGGCATGGAAACGATTGGGTGGATAGAATCATAGTTTTGTGGTGGTGGAACTTTTGAATTGGACCCCGAACCATTAGCCGTTTGAGACTTGGAGCCACCGTCACTCTCCATAGCTTTGGCTTTAGCCTTTTGTGCGGCTTTAGCCTTAGCTTTGGCAATGTTCTCTTCGATTTCGGAAATATCCGGATTTGTTTCCTCATCCGAACTATCCTCATCGGTGACATGGGGAGAGTGAGACGGCCCCTTGGTTCTACCCATCATGTTCTCCAACATCTTCTTGATGGAGGAGACCTCCGAGCCCACACTAGAGCTAACCTTGGACAATTGGGTTTGAATGGTACAAACCGTTGTCTCTAGGTTGGCTATAGTGTCGGCCATTTTGGAGAGCTCCTCCTTAGAAGATTTGGGATCATCTCCGTTGACCATGATTACTCTTAGGCGGTTAAGCCCGATAAAAGAGCCGAGGCTCTGATACCAATTGAAGGTGCAATATGGTCAACTAGAGGGGGGGTGAATAGGTGACCTACAAATTTTACTTCTTTTTCACTTTTAATGGGGGCATTAAGAAAGTAAATGCTTGATTACCTAAATGTGCAACTAAGTGAACACCCTAGGTGGTACGAAGCAAGTAGCAGCGGAAATAAAGGAACGGTACAAGAAAACAACAAGTGAAAAACACGGAGACAAGGATATGTTTCCCATAGTTCCTTCTTGAAAGAAGTACGTCTACGTTGGAGAGGTGGAGCCACCTAGGCGCTCCTCAATAGCACGGATGTGCACACCTTGTTCTCCTTGAGCTTCTCCGGTGAGGGAGACTCTCGTTTCCACTATGAGGTCGACTTGAAGGCGTTGACCAAACCTTTACAAGGGGTTGAGGCTACTCCACAAGTGAGATGGAGGCTCTCAACAATCGAAGCTTCTTGCTACAAGGTGGAAGCTACAAGCACTAGGGTTTCCCTTGGATGACAAAGCAACCAAGAGATTACAAGATCCCAAGAGTTGTGGTGTGGGTACACACGTTTTGGCTTGGTGGAAAGGTAGATCTAGTCCTCCTCCATGAGATCCTTGAAGGGCATCGAGTTTGGTTGGAGGAGGAGGGAGATCGGGGCGTTTTGAGCTCTACAACAATGGAGGAGAGAGAGGAATGGACGAGCTACCTATCTAGAGGAAGAAGACAGCTATTTATAGGCTCCTCCAAAATCTGACCGTTGCAGTCATGCGGGACCGGAATATTCCGGAGTAAAGGCCGGAAATTTCCGGTGTGTCTTGGCCGGAAATTTGAATTCTCCGGGGGGCGGATATTTGAAATATCCGGGGGCGGAAAATTCCGCCCCAATACTCCGCCCCCATCTGTGTGCGCAGGCATCAACTTGTTGATGAAAAACTGCTAAGGACCAGGGGCCGGATATTTGCTCCGGAAATTTCCGAGGCAAATTTCCGCCCCACCTTCTGTGCGCGGGCATCAACCAATGATGGAAAAATCGCTAAGGACTTGATGACCGCAATATTGAAATATCCGGGGGGCGGATAATTGAAAAATCCGGGCCCAGAAATTTCCGGACAGAAATTCCGCCCCCATCTCTGTGCGCGGGCAACTTGTAATGATCCAATTTCTGCTAAGTCCCAGAGGGCCGGATTTTTGCACCGGAAATTTCCGGGGCAAATTTCCGCCCTGGCATCTGTGCGCGGGCAGAAAAGAACTTAGTCGTTTACGAGAGTGCCAGGAAGGGGGCCGGAAATTTCCGGTGTGGGGCCGGATAATCCGCCCTTTAAGTTCCGGAATTTCCGGCCTACATACTGAAAAATCCGGTGGCAGTAATTCCAGAATATAGTTCTTCTCTTTGATCTTTTGATGAGAATATAGCAATGATCATCTGAGATATTAGCTGCACAGTCTAAACAACATTGTTAGATAGGATATATCTGTGTTATCATCATCACCAAAATCATTAGAGGGATCAAGAGCTTTCATTGTCGCCGTTATCCCGTCGTGCGGGTATGAGAGAGAGAGAGAGAAGGGGAGAGGAAGGAGACACTCGTGCGCCGTTGGATCTTTGATCCACGGCCACGCTTGAACCGTCCTAGTTCCCGCGCCCGCACGCGCGCACTGAGCGCAGCTGGGCCGTGCCGCAGAGAACCCAGCTCGCGCTTCTGTTTGTTTTGTTTTTAAAGTTTTTAACAGAAACATGTATGATTACTTTGGACGTATGAAAAATACTGAACATGCAAAATAAAATCTACTAAAAATCATGAACCTAAACCTATGAGTTCCTCACCACATAAAAATTGCAGATCTGAGTTTTGGACCATATTTTTCTCACAATGACTGTTTTGCCACAGAGAGTCAATGAATATGTTTTGAACTTAACTTTTTGAATCTATAATTAAAATGGGAAAACTAAAATGTTTTGGATATCTCTTGAACAGATCTATCCATAGCACTTGGCCTCACATCAAGGTGAACTACCAAATGGAAATGCCATCCATTTTGGTAAAAGGCCAGTATGCTCTTCTGTGATTTTTAGAGTGATCTTAAAAATGATTTTTGAAGTAAATCCAACAGGATGAGTTTGATATTGACCAGATATATCTAATCCTAGGTTAGATTAATTTTTGGAACTCTAGATTAATTTTGGTGAGCAGATCTAGGAAACAAAACTTTCCTGTTTTTGTTTTTAAGTGTGTTTTTGTGTAAAATGGAATGTTTGATTGTTTAAATCTGGTTTCCTAGCATGTGTAGAGTTTCTATCACTTGTTATTAGATTGTTATCTTGCAGTACATCTACCTTAGAAAGTGTGTGCATGTTTGGAAAATACAATAAAAATAGGAAGAGCAATTGCTATCTTCTAGTTTAATTATTTGGAATTGTTGTGTGAGCTAGATCTTTGTTTGCTTGATTGACTAATTTTATGCTAAGCTAGATATGGATCCAGTACCATTTTGGTACTGTTATTTTGGTGTTATTTTCTCTGTTAGCTTGCATGTTATTTCATAGCAAAGCATGTGTAAGTCTTGTTATTTGTTTTCACTAGTATTGTTTCACTAGAATGAATAGCCTTGTTTTATTTATTTTTGTCATACACTTTTGTCATGAGTAGCCAGAGGCTTTGTAACTCTTTTTCCCTGGTATTAGTGGGCCCATAACCCACTGGTCCCATTGCATCTTGATTGAGGATGGAAATCACCAACCATACATGTGTGTGAAAATAGCATGTTTTATGATAGGGTTGATTGTTATTTTCCACCATGGAAAATAGATTGATTGTTTTACTTATGCAAGTGAAAGGTTTATTTCTTCTTTGTGAATACTAGTATGTTTAGGTGTGATTCATTTATTAGCATAATATTCCTTAGGGCTATCATTGTAAGAAATGTTTCCCTATTGATTGCTTAAAATTAAATTGTTTGCAAAATAATTCCTTGTGATTGATAGATTATTTGTGAATGATTTTTAATAGAGTGTTTGGATTTTTGAAAATGTTAAGTTAAATTTTCATTGAGTGCATAGCTACTAGTTGTGTAGTTTATACATTGTTTGCCTGCTATTTACTTAATTAGAAAAACATGTATTACTAGAATTGGTTTATGCTTGCTTAGTGGATGTGCTCATAGAATTATTTTATGGTATTGCTTACTAGCATGTATAAGGTTTAGGTACTGTTAGTAGGTACATTTATGTTCATGACTTGCTTGTTTAGAGTGATGATTGTGTTTTAGATTATTTTTATAACTTGTTATCATTGATTTTAGCTACTGGTATGCCTTGTTTATTTTCATGATTGATGGATTCCATAATTTTGAATGAACATTAACATAGTCAATAAATAGTCTTTTCATTTGTGGTGTGTTGCTTGCTGTTTGGAAATTGCTTGAGTGATTGCCTTAGCATGAGTATTGTACTTATGTTATTGTTGTGATAGTGTTGTTGTTGTGCTTAGTAGCATCTTGTTATCTAAGAATTAGTTTATTCATGAACTTGTTTGGTGGTGATTGCTTGTGTGTTGTTAATACCCACTACCATGGGTATTGCTCTGATTGATTGTTTTTATTTTAGTAGCCTCACCTTTTGCACCCACTAGCTATATTTTTAGCTTCTTGAATATCTTATTATGAGAGTGGTACACCAACTCCATAGGTGATATTTAATATGTGGGATATGGTTTTCTAAGCCATATGTTTGTCTGACGACAGTTTTGTACCCTGAGAGATTTGTGAGATAGTTTTCTCGATAAAGTTTAAGTGTTTGCGCTAGTATAATTTTATTTGTTGTTTGTGTTGTTAGTTTAGTTGTTTGGTCTTTAGATTTGAGAGTGTGTATTTTATTCTTTTACGACGCTAGAAAACGAAGAAGAAGCAGTTGTGGAGCTGTGCGTCAAGTTCAAACTACTTCAAGGCCAGGGACATTAAGAGTTTTAAGGCAAGCCATCCTGATGCTTGCTGTTATAATACACTTACCATTATCTATCATGCATGTTTTACTTCTGAAAAGTTTTCCAAAACTTGGATTTCCAAAAACTATTTTTGAGTGAATACTACTACTACTACTACTACTACTACTACTACTACTATTATATATATATTATGCCAGTAGTTGATACTTGGTGTTACCAAGCCCATAGCCACCATATGGTATCTATTACTATCACACATATTAGTCCCTAAGTGGATACCCTAAAAATATGTTTTTACAAAACAAAGGCTTTATGGAAATCCCGGAGAAAAGGCTGAGCCTTATTCACGGGAGGAATGTGGAAGTGGTCATTTTTGGGAAAATGGTGTTTTACAAAAATGACACATAACCTAGTCTTCGCCGGACAAACTTTACCGTACTGCCACTTTACCCCAACATGGGAACGGGGCTTAACTTGAAGTTTGTTTTGTTAGTGTGTGTTCTATGTCAATTTTCTATAAGGGGACGGACTCCCTCGAACCGATTGTCGCCAAGTTTTGAAACATGTGACATACAAAGTGTGGGATTAATTTCTCCTCCGGCCTCAGCAGTTGGGGCTCCTGACTTGGCGGGGATTAGCCCGGTGTCGGGGATGCGTACACTCGACTGAAGAGATAGGCATATTCTAGCTTGAACATAGTGGATGGTTAGGATCAGTTATCTGATGTTTACATACTGTTGTTACAGTCCGTGGTTGTTCACGGCGGATGTACTGGATCTGGTGGATGTGTACACCTCTAAAGAGTACAACTATTTCGAAGTAGCCGCGTCCTCGGATATGGAAAGTTGAATGGCCATGTAGCTAGCATTGTGTCAATGTTTTCAAAAAGAAGTTTTCAAAAAGGAGTTGGTCTTGTGAAGTTCGGAAAGGAGGAAAATCTTGTACCGTGGAGGTACCGATGATGAAAAGCCAGAAGTTGTTTTACAAAAAGTTTTGGAAAGAGAAAACCTTCTTTTACAAAATGAGTTTATAAAACCTCTTGTACCTCTGATATCTACAAGAGAAATAAAACTATATTATTTCCTTTTGAAGTATCTCCTTCAATGAAGATAAAGAGATTTTCAAAATCAACTATGATATGTCTTACACATATCATTGAGAGTGAATCCTATTTATAGCCTACCTATTCCACCATATAAGAATACTTGCATTTTGGTGAGTTACATGATGGATGTCTTGCTGAGTACATTCAAATGTACTCATATTGGTTTCGTCCCTGGTATCAACTTGCCAGATATTGAGAGGGAGTCTTAGAAGGAGATCTACGAGGAGGAGTACGGAGCTGATGGCTTTGTGAACTAGGATCGTCACCCGGTCAGCAGCCTATAGGTTAAGGCGTGACTTGGGATCTACTACGTTGTTTGTGTGTTAGTCTTCCGCTGTGTGTGTTGTGTGTTTGCCCTGCGTGGTAGTTGTGTATACCTGGTCATGTGACCATGTCCTCTTTGTAAGTGTTTATGCAACCGTGTAATGGATATTGTATCTATGTACCAACTTGATATGTTGTTCACGACTGGTGTGATCTGGAATCGTGCATGTATGCATATCGAAGATGTCCTTGAACAGTGGTTCTGGGGTGGACCTTACAGAGTTGGTATCAGAGCTATTCTGACCTTAGGAGACCTTAGTTAGCATGGACGTTAGCTAGTACTCTGAAAATTAAAGTTAATAAAACCAGGTCACTAAGATGACTATATTCCAAAAGATTCTATACTCCATCCCCTCTGTGATTTTTTTTTTCAAAAACTCTATTTACACTAAGTTAAAATGGGGCATTTTAAAATGTTGAACACTGTTACCTAACTTAAATATACTTTAAAATTTTGTGTAGATGGCAGTTGTCTTCACCAAGTCCTTCCGGCTGGGATCGCATGCACCTTGCTACCGCCGCTTTGAGGAGGACTTGATTAAGATGACTCGTCTTATCGGTCACCCTGTACCTGAGTTGAAGGGAGCCCAGATTCACCATGATGGACGAGAGTTGTCCTGGTTGGTGGTCTGCACCATCCGTGCACCATTGCTAGCACCGTCAACCCCAGAGATCACTTGGGAAGTAGGTGGAGAACAGTTGGGAAGATGGTATCCTTAGGGTGATGCAGTTGACCATTGCCAAGCTCGCGAACTTCTTTCACCGCAAGTTTGAAGGCACCCCCTATAGATACTTTGGAAGGCGCGACGAGGATGACAAGCCGTTAGAAGTCACTGGAGACTTTGTGTTTGCTCGTCACTTCCAACACTTGGAGGGACAGCTATACAACACCCAACTCTCCGTTGATAAGGTTAGAGCAGATTATGACCTCCGAGGCAGAGAGATAGACCAGCTGGAGAAAAATCCTGAATGTTTCCTCTGCTACCGAGCGTCGTCTCAAGGTACTGAAGAAAACCATGAAGTACACTGACTCCCAGCACCGCGCACTGAGTGAGAGCCCTTCAGCTTCAGCTTGCAGCTAGCAAGACCAGAGTTGAAGAGTTGGAGGAACATCTACGCGCTTCCTCAAGCACTTAGGATTTCCGCAGGATGCTAGCAGTTGTGTTATTTCCCCCAAGACGCTTATTTGTGTTGGTGTTGTGTGAACTTTGTTAGATCTTTGAGTGTGCTAGTTGTGTTGTAAGCCTTAGGCTTTAGCCGTGTGAACCTTTAAATTATGTAATGCTTGTTCAGACTCTGTTTCTGGTGTATTGTTAGTCTTTGTTTGTGATTGTGGTTGTTTTCTCTTAGATGCTTGTTAGTTGTTGTGTTACCTAACGTTCTCATCTTTGTTATGAGTCGGTTCGTATTGCAAGTTTTTAAAACAAAACCACCTTTTTAGTTGCTATCATCTTATACCGTTCCTTTTTCTTCAGCATGGCTAGCGATTTACCTCCATCGCCGGAGCCGACAGTCGCCCAACTGTTTGCTCTGGTCATGGAAGAACATGAAGCCGCTCGTGCTAAATGCGTTGCCACACATGCTTCCCTAGAGCATTTGACTCAGCTTGTCTCCACCAACGCTGAGAATACTAATATCCTTATCAGAGGGTACCAGCACCGGCTTGCTGATGAGAGCTGCAAACGGAAGATAGTGACGCCAGGAGAACCTAGTTCATGTGTGACTCGCAGTACCTTACCCGCGATGCCACAATCTTCAGGGAATGTGTGAAAGTCAAGCCTAGAACCACGGGTTGCTTTACCTGTGGAAAGGAAGGAAATTTTGCTCGCGAGTGCCCCAAGAAGAACCATGTTCTAGCTCATCCTGATGAACCCCAAGAAACCCAAGGTCCATCCCACAAGAAACGCAAGAATCTGATGAGTGGATGTCGAGTCCAAGATGATGTTGCAGAAGCACCTGCGACTCATGCCATATCTAATGGTATGTTTTTGAAACAAACTTGTGAACCCATAGCTGTGTTGGCTTTCGTACCCTGAGAAATCCGACGTAAGTGGAACACAAGTAGTGTCACGTCGGAATACATATAATACCTTAACTAATTATCGATACTAACCTAACCTCATTCAATTTTCGTTCAATACCTTACAGAGTTGGTAACATGACCTCCTCTAATTTTAGTTAAATACCTTACATAGTAACTTACGGAGTTGGTACCATACAGAGTTGGTATCACCCGTTTAAAAATTTATGACCAACTTTTCCAAAACCAAAGCGAAAGGTGCCCTAGGATGATCTATAGTTGTTTGAAAGAAAGTGAAAGGTTGGAAAGAATATTGGATGAGTAAACTATGATTGTTACTAGACAATAAGATCTCTCGTGTAACTTTTGGAGGAAGCAAATTCTGGAATATGAGGTGGTGGAGAACTCATTTGAGGTTTAGAAGGATTTGTGGAAACTAATGGATTTTTAGGAAGCCCTTGTGTTTTAAGGAGATTGGATTGACTAAGAATAATAGGTATAGAGTAATTTGTGATGTTGGGAATGATGATGATAATGGTTTGCATAGGTGATTCTTATGCTGGATTTTAGCAAAAGGATTGATGGTAGTAAAAAGGGCATGTTGGATTGGGATAGATAATCGATTTTCATTATAGATATATTGGATGAATATTGGATTTGCTACAGAAAGGGATTAGTGGATATAAAAGGATGATTTTGGATTTTTGGAAAAATTAATATGACTTGGATTTAGTAGGTGATTACTCTTGGTGATATATTCTCGGAGCTTGTCACGCACTATCGAGATTCTTTGAGGAAAATGATTTAGCTTTGATCATGAGGAAAGAGTTTGGGGAATTTGAAAGGAGTTATAGAAGTAGTACAAATTTGGTATATGCTTGTTGATTTGATGGTTTAGCCTTAGCAATATGATCTTGATGAAATATCTTTGAGGGAAACAAATGATTTGAGGGTTGATTATATTAGTGTATGAGGAAGAGAGTGATTTTTTCCTGGATTTTAGGAAAGGAGCAATGGAAAGCTCATGCTTAATAAAGATGGGTGAATACCCATTTAATTGATCTATATGGTGAAGAGAGAGTTCATGCCCAAGAGAGATATAGTTGTATGATAATCTTATTAAACTGAAAGCAAGTATACCTTTGTCTGAAGGACAACCCTTGGATTGGATATCATGGTTTTGAGGAACGGTAAGTTCGAGGTTTAGCTTATGGCACCCAGACCTTTGAAAAGGAAACTCATTTGCCGGTGGATTTGGTAAGATTAATCAAAGGGGGGAATCACATGTGCTTAATGTTACCAACCACTAACACATGTTTATCTAAAACCAAAACCATCTAACATTGTTGTTTTCACCATACCCTCTTTTCGCTTGCCTGCGAATCTCGGGACGAGATTCTTTTAAGGGGGGAAGGTCTGTCACACCCCAGTTTTTGGATTCTTGTACTGTGCTTAAGAAGACAAAAATTAGGGCCAACAATTTTTTTTAACAACATGATTTTTTGAACTAACATGTTTTTATGATCTTAATCATAATTGCAACACAAGTTTTGTTTCTTGAATAAAACCAATACCAATTTTTTTTCTGAAAACAATTCTATTATTTCTCCTGATATTTTCCCTGATGTTTTCCTAATATGGTTTGAGTGGATTTTTATTCCAAGACTTGGATTATTCTTGGTTGCATCTTAAAACAAACTTTTAACTTTGTTGGATCCAAGAAAACAAGTTTTCAAAATGATTTATGAAAGTTTTCTTTTAAGTTTTCTATAGAACACAATCTCTGAAAATATAGCCAAGTACCTGTTTTCTACCTTTGTTTTCACTAGGCTATAAACTGTTATTTTATGTTTTCTTGACTTTTAATTGATCCTTGATATATGTACTACAAATCCATAAGCTTATTTTTATTTTTGGATAAATAAAAATTACCTTTTCTTGTTGTTTTTGTGGTATAAAATTAAGACAGAAAAAGGCATTTTTGAAAACCAGATAAAAACAGAAAGTATACCTTTTTCCACATTGTTTTCGTGGCCTTAAACTATTTCAAATTTGTTTTCAAAAGATATTTCTGAAAGTTTATAACATGGTTAACAATTTCCTACTTTGAAAACAATTTTGGGAATCATTTGAACCTTGAAAACAACCCCAACTTTTTGAACGTTTCATCTGTTTCCAACACTTAGAAATTTTTCCAAGTCTAAACTAAATTTTCTGAATTTTGTAAACAGTAAGAGATACACTTTTGATTAGTTGATTTCTTTGTGTGTCTTTACAATCTTGGAAGTGTGACCATACCTAGTGTGTTTACCACAGTACCAACTCGAACCGGGATGATTTAACTTGCTTCTAGAAGCCTTGGGCATGAAGATACCTAGAGAGAGAGAGGTGATGATGTGGAATGGTATGGAGGCCCATAACTTTGACCCCTTGACCTAGCCTTCGCCTCAACTTGCCTCCAAAGGCCAGCAATGACCTGCCCCCATGTGTTCTTGACCTTGGACATCCAGAGAACGAGTTGGAGTGACCAAAAGACCCCCTGGGCGCCCTCATGCCACCCATTGGCATTGCCCCCGAGCCCACCCATGGCCATTTTGCCCTTGCCCTGACTACAAACCTCATCCAGCCTCTTCCTTGCGCCACACTGCCTCTCACACTCTCCCACACACTCCCCTCTTCGAGATCTGGCCCTGCCTAGCCCTGGGAGCGTGCACGAGCCCGTGCCCCGCCGCCGGTGACCACCACGGCCTCGAGGTGGATCTGCAAGACCCCGTGCCCTCCCACCTCTCCTCTCTGCTCGGGGTCGCCTCCCCATCTCTCCCTGACCCTCCCTGTCTCCCTCTCGTTGCCTTTCGCTTGCAGGGAAGCCGTCTCCATCGACCTCGCCGCCGTAGACGCCCGAACGCGCGCCACCGCCTGGAGCCGCTCCCGTCGCCACCGACCGCGCCCCACGACCCTAGCCATCTCCCCCTGAGCCCGCGCCACCACTCTCCGTCGCCCCACGGTGAGCTCCTGGCCGTCGCCGTTTTCACGTCGTGCGGGTATGAGAGAGAGAGGAGGGGAGAGGAAGGAGACGCTCGTGCGCTGTTGGATCTTTGATCCACGGCCACGCTTGAACCGGCCTAGTTCCCGCGCCCGCACGCGCGCGCTGAGCGCAGCTGGGCCGCCTGGCCGCCTAGCTGGGCCGCGCCGTAGAGAACCCAGCCCGCGCTTCTGTTTGTTTTGTTTTTAAAGTTTTTAACAGAAACATGTATGATTACTTTGGACGTATGAAAAATACCAAACTTGCAAAATAAAATCTACTAAAAATCATGAACCTAACCCTATGAGTTCCTCACCACATAAATATTGCAGATCTGAGTTTTGGACCATATTTTTCTCACAATGACTGTTTTTCCACATAGAGTCTATGAACATGTTTTGAACATAACTTTTTGAATCTATAACTAAAATGGGCAAACTAAAATATTTTGGATAGCCCTTGAACAGATCTATCCATAGCAATTGGCCTCACATCAAGGTGAGCTACCAAATGGAAATGCCATCCATTTTGGTAAAAGGCCAGTAGGCTCTTCTGTGATTTTTAGAGTGAGCTTAAAAATTATTTTTGAAGTAAATCCAACTGGATGGGTTTGATATTGACCAGATCTATCTAATTCTAGCTTAGTTTAATTTTTGGAACTCTAGATTAATTGTGGTGAGCAGATCTAGAAAACAACACTTTCCTGTTTTTGTTTTAAGTGTGTTTTTGTTTAAAATGGAATGTTTGATTGTTTAAATCTTTTTTACTAGAATGTGTAGAATTGCTATCAATTGTTATTAGATTTTTATCTTGCAGTACATCTACCTTAGAAATTGTGTGCATGTTTAGAAAGTTAAATAAAAATAGGAATAGCAATTGCTATCTTCTAGTTTTATTATTTGGAATTGTTGTGTGAGCTAGATCTTTGTGTGCTTGATTGACTAAGTTTATGCTATTCTAGAGATGGATCCAGTACCATTTTTGTACTGTTATTTTGGTGTTATTGTCTCTGTTAGCTTGCATGTTATTTCATAGCAAAGCATGTGTAAGTCTTGTTATTTGTTTTCACTAGTATTATTTCACTAGAATGAATAGCCTTGTTTTATTTATTTTTGTCATACACTTTTGTCATGAGTAACCAGAGGCTTTGTACCTCTTTTTCCCTGGTATTACTGGGCCCATAACCCACTGGTCCCATTGCATCTTGGTTGAGGATGGAAATCCCCAACCATACATGTGTGTGAAAATAGCATGTTTTATGATAGGGTTTATTGTTATTTTCCACCATGGAAAATATATTGATTGTTTCACTTATGCAAGTGAAAGGTTTATTTCTTGTTTGTGAATACTAGTATGTTTAGGTTTGTTTCATTTGTTAGCATAATATTCCTTAGGGGTATCATGTTAAGAAATGTTTCCCTATTGATTGCTTAAAATTAAATTGTTTGCAAAATAATTCCTTGTGATTGATAGATTATTTGTGAATGATTTTTAATTGAGTGTCTGGATTTTTGAAAAGGTTTAGTTAACTTTTCATTGAGTGCATATCTACTGGTTGTGCAGTTTATACTTTGTTTGCCTGCTATTTACTTAATTAGAAAAACATGTATTACTAGAATTGGTTTATGCTTGCTTAGTGGATGTGCTCATAGAATTATTTTATGGTATTGCTTACTAGCATGTATAAGGTTTGGATACTGTTAGTAGGTACATTTATGTTCATGACTTGCTTGTTTAGAGTTAAGCATCATTGGAGCATTGTTTGCTTCTCTAGTGTTGAACTAGTGTCACCACTAGAAATTGTGGCTTTGCTCTAGTGTTGTTATCTTTTGTTTTATGAGTGTATGATTTATTCTAGCATATTTACGAAGTTATTACTTCTGTTATGATGCCATGACACCTTGAATTGCATGTGCTATAGTTGTAGAATAGAAGTATTTCTTATAGCATGCTTGTGTAGAATTTTCCATACTAGTATGCTAAATGCATTCCTGTTTTTTATGATTATTTGATAGGAGTATTATCTGGAGTGATGATTGTGTTTTAGATTATTTTTATGACTTGTTATCATTGTGTTAGCTACTGGTATGCGTTGTTTATTTTCATGATTCATGGATTCCATAATTTTGAATAAACATTAACATAGTCAATAAATAGTCTATTCATTTGTGGTGTGTTGCTTGCTGTTTGGAATTTGCTTGAGTGATTGCCTTAGCATGAGTATTGTACTTATGTTATTGTTGTGATAGTTTTGTTGTTGTTCTTAGTAGCATCTTGTTATCTAAGCATTAGTTTAATCATGAACTTGTTTGGTGGTGATTGCTTGTGTGTTGTTAATACCCACTACCATGGGTATTGCTCTGATTGATTGTTTTTATTTTAGTAGCCTCACCTTTTGCACCCACAAGCTATATTTTTAGCTTCTTGAATATCTTATTATGAGAGTGGTACACCCACTCCATAGGTGATATTTAATATGTGGGATATGGTTTTCGAAGCCATATGTTTGTCTGACGACAGTTTTGTACCCTGAGAGGTTTGTGAGATAGTTTTCTCGATAACGTTTAAGTGTTTGCACTAGTATAATTTTACTTGATGTTTGTGTTGTTAGTTCAGTTGTTTTGTCTTTAGATCTGATAGTGTGTCTTTTATTCTTTTACGACGCTAGAAAACGAAGAAGAAGAAGAAGTAGTTGTGGAGCTGTGCGTCAAGTTCAAACTACTTCAAGGCCAGGGACATTAAGAGTTTTAAGGCAAGCTAACCCTTATGCTTGTTGTTATAATAAAATTATCATTATCTATCATGCATGTTTTACTTCTGAAAAGTTTTCCAAAAACTATTTTTGAGTGAATACTACTACTACTAATATTATATATATATACTATGCCAGTTGTTGATACTTGGTGTTACCAAGCCCATAGACACCATATGGTATCTATTACTATCACAAATATTAGTCCCTAAGTGGACACCCTAGAAATATGTTTTTACAAAACAAAGGCTTTATGGAAAACTCGGAGAAAAGGCTGAGCCTTATTCACCGGAGGAATGTGGAAGTGGTCAGTTTTGGGAAAATGGTGTTTTACAAAAATGACACATAACCTAGTCTTCGCCGGACAACCTTTACCGTACTGCCACTTTACCCCAACATGGGCACGGGGCTTAACTTGAAGTTTATTTTTGTTAGTGTGTGTTTTATCTCAATTTGCTATAAGGGGACGGACTCCCTCGAACCGATTGTCGCCAAGTTTTGAAACGTGTGACATACAAAGTGTGGGATTAATTTCTCCTCCGGCCGCAGCAGTTGGGGCTCCTGACTTGGCGGGGATTAGCGCGGTGTCGGGGATGCGTACACTCGACTGAAGAGATAGGCATATTCTAGCTTGAACATAGTGGATGGTTAGGATCAGTTATATGATGCTTACATACTGTTGTTACAGTCCGTGGTTGTTCACGGCGGATGTACTGGATCTGGTGGATGTGTACACCTCTGCAGAGTACAACTATTTCGAAGTAGCCGCGTCCTCGGATATGGACAGTTGAATGGCCATGTAGCTAGCATTATGTCAATGTTTTCAAAAAGAAGTTTTCAAAAAGGAGTTGGACTTGTGAAGTTCGGAAAGGAGGAAAATATTGTACCGTGGAGGTACCGATGATGAAAGCCAGAAGTTGTTTTACAAAAAGTTTTGCAAAGAGAAAACCTTCTTTTACAAAATGATTTTATAAAACCTCTTGTACCTACGATATCTACAAGAGAAAGAAAACTATATTATTTCCTTTTTAAGTATCTCCTTCAACGAAGATACAGAGATTTTAAAAATCAACTATGATATGTCTTACACATATCATTGATAGTGGACCCTATTTATAGCCTACCTATTCCACCATAGAAGCATACTTGCATTTTGGTGAGTTACATGATGCATGTCTTGCTGAGTACATTCAAATGTACTCATATTGGTTTCGTCCCTAGTATCAACTTGCCAGATATTGTAGGGTCCGCCCTCCGAACCACTGTTCAAGGACACCCCCAATATGCATACATTCACGATCCCAGGAAATTCAGTCGTGAACAACATATCAAGCTGGTACACAGATACAATATCCATTACACGGTTGCACAAACGCTTACAAAGACATATGGTCACATGACCAAGCCTACACGGTTGTCACGCAGGACAACACACAACACACACATCGGAAGACTAAACACACACAAACGCGGTAGAGCCCAAGTAACGCCTTAACCTACAGGCTGCTGACCCGGAGACGATCCTAGTTCGCAAAGCCATCAGCTCCGTACTCCTCTGCGTAGATCTTTTTCTGAGACTCCTTCTCAAAATATGGCAAGTTGATACCAGGGACGAAACCAATATGAGTACATTTGAATGTACTCAGCAAGACATCCATCATGTAACTTACCAAATGCAAGTATGCTTATATGGTGTAATAGGTAGGCTATAAATAGGGTTCACTATCAATGGTGTTCATATAGGATGACACCACAGTTGCAGTCAGGTTAATCTGTATCTTCGTTGAAGAAGATACTTCAGAAGAAAACAATATAGTTTTTTTTCTTTTGTAGATATCACATGTACAAGAGGTTTTGTCAAACTTTGTTAAAAGAAAGTTTTCTATTTGCAAAACTTCTTGGAATCAGTTTCCAGATGTTTGCTTAGAGAAGAAAGATTTTCTTCGCAAAACTTTTTGTAAAACAACTTCTGGCTTTTCATCATCGGTACCTCCACGGTACAAGATTTCTTCCTTTCCGAACTTGCCGAGTTCTACACCCTTTTGAAAACATTGACACAATGCTAGCTACATGGCCATTCAACTGTCCATATCCGAGGACGCGGCTTCTTCGAAAAAGTTGTACTCTGCAGAGGTGTACACATCCACCAGATCCAGTACACCTGCCGTGAACAACCACGGACTATAACAACAGTATGTAAACATCAGATAACTGATCCTAACTTTCCACTATGTTCAAGATCGAATGTGTCTATCTCTTCAGTTGAGTATAATATCCCAGGCTCCCTGCCTAGACAGGAGACTCAACCGATGCGACCGGAGCAGAACTTAATCCCTCACTGGGTATGTCCCGTATTTTCCACCTAGCAACAATCGGTTCGAGGGCTCGACGACCCTTGTAGCAATTGAGATAGAACACACACTAACAAGAACAAACTTCCAGTTAAGCCCCGTGCCCATGTTGGGGTAGGGTCGCAGTACGGTAAAGGTTGTACGGCGAAGACTAGGTTATGTGTCATTTTTGAAAACACCATTTTCCCAAAAATGACCACTTCCACATTCCTCCGGAGAATAAGGATCCGCATTTTCTCCGGGTTTTTCCATAAAGCCTTTGTTTTGTAAAAACACAATTTTAAGGGGTCCACTTAGGGACTAATATATTTGATACTAATAAATACCATATGGTGGCTTATGGGCTTGGTAACACCAAGTATCAACTACTGGCATAGTATATATATAGAAGTAGTACTCACTCAAAAATAGTTTTTGGAAATCAAAGTTTTGTAAAACTTCTCAGAATTAAAACATGCATGATAGATAATGATAAGTGTATTATAACAGCAAGCATCAGGATGGCTTGCCTTAAATCTCTTAATGTCCCTGGCCTTGAAGTAACTTGAACTTGACGCACAGCTCCACAACTTCTTCTTCTTCGTTTTCTAGCGTCGTAAAAGAATAAAAGACACACTCTCAGGTCTAAAGACCAAACAACTAAGAGAACACATACAACAAGCAAAAGTACAATAGCGCAAACTCACAAACGTTATCGAGAAAACTGCCTCACATAACTCTCAGGGTACAAAACTATCGTCAGACAAGCATATGGTTTAGGAAACCATATCCCACATCTTACATACCATATATGGAGTGGTGTGCCACTCTCATAATTAGATATACAAGAAGCTAAAAATATAGCTTGTGGGCGCAAAGGGTTAGGTTACTAAGGTAAAAACAAACAGACAGAACAATACCCATGGCAGTGGGTATTAGCAACACACAAGCAATTGTCACCTAATAAGGTTCATAATTTAAGTTGGATTCTTAGTTCACAAGATACTCCTAAGAACAACAACTACACTAGCAAAACAAACACACAAGTAACACTCATGCTAAGGCAAACACTCAGACAACTTCCAAACAGCAGGTAAACACACCACAGCTGAGTAGACTAATTATTTACTACATTAATGTTCAATTGAAGTTATGGAATCCATCAATCATGAAAATTTAGCAAACAACCAGTAGCTAAAAACAAAGATAACAAGTCATAAAAATAATCTAAAAGACAATCATCACTCAAGATAATATTCCTATCAAACAAGCATAAAAACATGACTGCATTTAGCATACTAGTATGGGAATTTCTACACAAGCATGCTATAAGAGATAATTATATTCTATAACTATAGAAAATGCAACTAAAGATTTCATGGCATCATAACAGAAGTAATAACTTCCTAAATATGATATAATAAACTCATACACTTATAAAATAAAAGATGACAATACTAGAACAAAAATCACCATTTTCCAGTGGTGACACTAGTTCAACACTATAGAAGCAAACAAGGCTACCATGATGCTTAAATCTAAACAAGAAAGTCATGAACATAAACATACCTAATAACAGTACATAAAACTTACACATGCTAGTAAGCACAAACATCAAAATAATTTCATGAAACAACTATTAAGCATGCATAAGTTAATTCTAGCAATTTCTGTTTTTCTAAACCAATTACTAGCAAGCAAACAAGGTATAACTTACACAACCAGTAGCTATGAACTTAACGAAAAGTCATATAAACCTTTTCAAAAATCAAAACACTCAATTTAAAATCATACACAAACAATCTACCAATCAAAAGGAATTAATTTTCTTTGCACACAATTTAATTTAGCACTCAATAGTGAATCATTTCTTAACATGATACTCCTAAGGAATATTATGCTAACAGATGGATCACATCTAACATACTAGTATCTGCTGATAAGATATAAACTTCTCACTTGCATAAGTGGAAACAAACAATTATATTTTCCATGGTGGAAAATAGCAATCAATCATATAATTAAAACATGTTAATTTCTCACATGTGCATGGTTGGGAATTTACATCCTCAACCAAGATGCAATGGGACCAGTGGGTTACTGTCCCACTAATACCAAGGAAAAAGAGGTACTAAGCCTCTGGTTACTCATGACAAACACTAGTATGCAAGATAAATAAAACAAGGCTATTTATTCTAGTCAAAACAATACTAGTGCATAAGAATAACAAAACCTACACAGGCTTTACTATAACATGATATGCGAAACTAACAGAGGAATTGACTTCAAAATAACAGTATCAAAATGGTACTGGACTCAAAGCAATCATAGCACAAAATTTATTAAAGCATTCACACAAAGATCTAGCTCACACATAAACTCCAAAATAATAAAACTAGAAGGTAACAAATGCTAGTTCCATTTTTATTGAGTTTCCAATCATGCACACACTTTCTAAGGTAGATGTACTGTAAGAAAACAACCTAATAACAAGTCCTAACAACTTTATACCTGCTAGGAAGCAATATTAAATCAACCAGACAATTCATTTCAAACAAGAACACATTCCAAAACAAAAACAGAAAAGCTGCTGTTTCTAGATCTGTCTACCAAAAATAATCTAGAGCTCCAAAAATTAATCTAAGCTAGTACAAGATAGATCTAGTCAATAACAAACTCATCAAATTGGATTTGCTTCAAAAATCATTTTTAAATTCATTCTAAAAATCATAGAAGAGCCTACTGGTCTTTTATTAATCTGGATGGCATTTTCATTCTGTAACTCACCTTGATGTGAGGTCAACTGCATTGGATATATCTTTTCAATACCTATCAAGAACATTTTAGTTTGTCCAATTTGGTTACAAATTTTAAGATTTATGTTTAAATCATTTCCGTAGACAGTCTGAGCCAAAACACTTCTTGTGTCCAAAATAATGGTCCAAATATGGATCTGCAAATTTTGTATGGTTTAGATTTTATATCTTAGGGTCCATGATTTTTTCCAAATTTTATTGCACACTTTTAGTATTTTTACAACATCCAAAGTGAAAGGTACAGTTCTGATAAAAACAAAAAGAATAAAAGGCATCACAGCGCGGGCTGGATCCACTGCGGCTGCAGCCCAACAGGCGTCTGCGCGGCCCAGCTGCGCTGGACACACGAGCACGGGCGCGGGAAAAGGGCGTTCAAGGCAGACCGCAGATCGGAGATCCGACGGTGCTGGCGCGTCTCCCTCCTCTCGACCCTCTCTCTCACAAACTCGACAACCGGCGGCGAGGAATGGCTCGGGGAGCTCACCGTGGGGCTCGGGAGGGGACGGCGCGGGCTCGGGGAGCTCACCGTGGGGCTCGGGAGGGGACGGCACGGGCTCGGGGAGTAGCAGGAGGTCGAGGGCGCCGTGGGGGATGGTCGAGGATGCTCTGCGCGGCTCGAGGTGGCGGCGCTCTGCGTGGTGTCCGCGGCGGCGAGGTGGACGGCGGCGGCGGTCCTGTGCACGAGGAACCACGAGGGCATGTCAGGGAGGATCCAGGGGATGAGGGGAGTTGTTCCAAGCAGACGAGAGGGGTGGGGAAGGCACGGGCAAAGTGCTACCTCCTTGTGGCCGAGGTGGTCACCGGCGGCCAGAGCATGGGCTCGCTGTGCTCCAGGGGGTAGGGCAGGTCTCCAAAACGGCTAGGGGAGCTAGGGAGAGTGTGAGGGAGGTGCAGGGCACAAGGGTTTGGGGCTGGGGCTCTTATAGCCGAGGGGAAAGAGGTCAAGGGCAAAAAGGTGCTCGGGTTGATGCCAACCTTTGGCGTGAGCAAACCCTAGGGGTTTTTGAGTCCTTTCCTTGCGTGCACTGAGTGTCCTAGTCAGATAGCATGTGGGTGCAAGACTTATCCTGGCCTTAGAGAGAAAGTGGAGAAAGTGGCAAGCCAAATGGTCAAAGGTATGGGCTCCCACACCTGCCACATCATCACCTCTTCTCTCTTTCATAACTTCATGCCTAAGGCTTCTAGAAGTAGGATCAAGGGCTCTGGTTCGAGTAGAAACTATGGTCAACACATAAGGCTTGGTCACACTTCCAAAAGATCAAGGAAACAACAAGAAAACTAATGTGCAAAAGTGTATCCTTTACTGTTCACTGCAAAAATTCAGAAAATTCAGTCTTATGACTTAGAAATTTGAAAACAGATTAAGAGTGCAAAAAGTTGAGTGTGTTTTCAGGTTTCAAATGATTCCCAAAATTGGTTTTCAAAGTATGGACTTGTTAACCATGTCATATACTTTCAGAAACAACTTTTGAAAACAATTTTGAAATAATTTAAGGCCATGACAACAATGTGGAAAAAGCTATACTTTCTGTTTTTATCTGTTTCTTAAAAATATCTTTTTCTGCCTTAATTTTATACCACAAAAACAACAAGCAAAAGATAGTTTTTATTTATCGAAAAATAAAATTGAGCTTATGGGTTTGTAGTACATATATCAAGGATTAATTAAATGTCAAGAAATCATAAAATAACAATTTAAAGCTTAGTGAAAACAAGGGTAGAAAATAGGTACTTGGCTTTATTTTCAGGAAATGTTTTCCATAGAAACTTAAAAGAAAAATTTCATAACTCATTTTGAAAACTTGTTTTCTTGGATCCAACAAAGTTAAAAGTTTGTTTTAAGATGCAAACAAGAATGATCCAAGTCTTTGAATAAAAATCCACTTAAGTAATAATAGGAAAACATGAGGCAAAAATATCAGGAAAAATATTAGGAATGTTTTTCAGAAACTTTTGGTATTGGTTTTATAAAGAAACAAAACTTGTGTTGCAAATATGATTAAGATCATGAACACATGTTAGTTCAAACAATCATGTTGTTAGAAAAAAAAATTGTTGGCCTTAATTTTTGTCTTCTTGAGCACAGTCCAAGAGTCCAAAAACTGGGGTGTGACAGACCTTCCCCCCTTAAAAGAATCTCGTCCCGAGATTCGCAGGCAAGCGAAAAGAGGGTATGGTCAAAAAAACAATGATAGATGTTTTGTTTACAAAACAAGTGTTGGTGATTTGTAACATTATTTACAGGGGCTTCCCCCCTTAGATTTATCTTACCAGAATTCACCGGTAAATTTGTTTTCTTCTCTAAGGTTTGGTTGCCATGTTCTAAACCTCGAACTTATTGTTCCTTAAAACCATGCTATCAAACCAGGGTTTATTTTGTAGATAAATACCTATTTTTCCCAATCTCATATGATCAATTTAATGAACATCCACCAACATTTATTTAGCATAATCTTTCCATTGCTCATCTCCAACAATCAAGGAAAATCCACTATCTTCCTCTTAATCTAATATAATTGATATCTGAAATCATTTGGTTTCTTCAAAGGTAGTTTATCAAGCTCATAAAGCTATACCAACTCTGTGTACTACCAATTTTGTAAGGTCCTTTCAAAATTCCAAACTCTTTTCTCATGATCGAAGCTAAATCGTTTTCCTCCAATAATCTCAAAAGAGCGTGACAAGCTCCGAGAATAAACCATCAAGAATAATCATCTACTAAATCCAAGTCATATTGATTTTTCCTAAAATCCATCATCATCATTTTATATCAACCAATCTTTCTAAACTTCAACCATCCTTCAAAAACTACAAATCTTAGTCACTGATAACTTCCAAATCTTTGGGGTCCACAACTGGTTATCCCCGGATATTATATCATAATTCAACTCCGCTAAAAAACATATGATCCTCAATCTTTCCTTCCTAAGCTAAACCTCAATGAGTTTTCCATCATCTCATATTCTAAGATCCGGTTCCTCCAATACATACATACGAGAGATCTTGTTGCCTAGTAACAATCATAGTTTTATCCATCCAATATTTTTTTCAACCTTTCACTTCCTTCAAAACAGCTATAGAATCATCCTAAGGCACCTTTCTCTTTGTTTTTGGAAAAAGTTGATTACACGTTTTTGTTTTAAAAGGGTGATAACAACTATGTGACATATCAACTCTGTAAGTTACTCGGTAAGGTATTAGGCCTTAGATACCAACTCTGTAGGGTATTAAAACGAAAATTTGATGAGACAAAGCTGTAGGGTTTTTAAGCTTTAGAAATTAGATGAGGTTATATTACCAACTTTGTAAGGTCTCCAACTAGAATTACATGAAGCCATTTTACTAACCGATGAGGGTGACAACAATTAAATGTGGCAACAATTTAATTTACTCTGTAGGGTGTTATACTAAAATTAGATGAGATTTTGTTAGTATCGTTAGTTATCTAAGATTTTATTTAGTCCGACGTGACACTTCTAGTGTTCCATTTACGTCGGGTTTTTCAGGGTACGACGACACACAAACAAGGGGGTTCACAAGTTTGGTTCGAAAACATACCACTGGCTATGGCATGAGTCGCAGAGGTTCCTGCAACATCATCTTGGTCTCGAGGTCCACTCATCAGATTCTTGCGTTTCTTCTGGGATGGACCCTGGTTTTCTTGGGGTTCATCAGGATGAGCTAGAATATGGTTCTTCTTCGGACAATCACGAGCAAAGTGTCCTTCCTATCGACAGGTAAAGCAACCCGTGGTTCTAGGCTTGACCTTCACACGCCTCCTTGAAGATTGTGGCATCGCAGGCAAAACGCTGCGAGTCACCCATGAACTAGTTTCTCCTGGCGTCACTATCTTCCGTTTCCGGCTCTCTCTAGCAAGCAGTTGCTGGTATCCTCTCATAAGGAATGCAGTATTCTCAGCGTTGGTGATGACAAGCTGAGTCAACTGTTCCAGGGCAGCATGGGTGGTTATGTGTTCAGCACGAGCGGCTTCACTTTCTTCCCTCAGCAGAGCAAACAGTTGAGAAACCGTCGGCTCAGGTGATGGAGTTAGATCGCTGGCCATGCTGAAGAAAAAGAACGGTGTAAGACGAGACCAACTAAAGGTAGTTTTGGTTTTTGAAACTTCGTGACACATACCGGCTCATAACGGAGATGAGAACGGTAGATACCACAACAACAAGCAAACGTCAAAGAAACAAACGCCAACTCAAACCAAGATTAACATACGCATGAAACAGAGTCTTAACATCGTAACTTAACTTAAGGGTTCACAAGGCTAAAGCATAAGGCTTACAACACAACTAGCACACTCAAAGCTCTAACAGAGTTCACACGATACAGACAAACAAGCCTTGGGATGGAAATAACACAACTCCTAACATCCTGCGGCAATCCTAAGTGCTTGAGGAAGCGCGTAGCTGTTCCTCCAGCTCTTCAATTCTGGCCTTGCTGGCTTCAACCTGGAACTGAAGGTCTCTCACTTGTGCACAAAGATGGAAACCAACAAACCTCATGGTCTTTCCTTGTGCCACGAGACGGTGCTCGGTAGCAGTGGAAACTCTCAGGTCCTTGGTTAGCTGGAAGATCTCTCTTCCATGATTATCGAACTCTCCTCTGAGCCTGTCAAGGGAAAACTGAGTGTTGTACAGCTATCCCTCCAAGTGCTGGAAATGACGAGCAAACACAAAGTCTTCGGTGACATCTACTGGCTTGTCATCCTCATCGCGCCTCCCATAGTTTCTATAGGGGGTGCCTTCAAACTTGCCGCGAAAGAAGTTCACGAGCTTGGCAATGGTCAGCTGCATCACTCCAAGGATACCATCTTCCCAACTGTTCTCCTTCACTTCATACGTGATCTCAGGAGTTGATGGTGCTAGAAAGGGTGCACGGATGACACAGACCACCAACCAGGACATTTCGCGTCCATTTTGATGAATCTGAGCTCCCTTCAACTCAGGTACAGGGCGGCCGATAATGCTAGTCATCTGGATCAAGTCCTCCTCAAAGCGGCGGTAGCAAGGTGCATGCGATCCCAGCTGGAAGGACTCGATGAAGACAACTGCCATCTAAACAAAATTTTAGAGTAGATTAAGTTAGGTAACAGTGTGCAAAATTTTAGGATGCTCCTTTTTATCTTTAGTGTAAATAGAGTTTTTGAAACACAGAGGAGATGGAGTAGAGAATTATTTTTGCAAAATAGTCATCTTAGTGACCTAGGGTTATTAACTTTAATTAGGGTACTAGCTAACGTCCATGCTAACTAAGGTCTCCTAAGGTCAGGATAGCTCTGATACCAACTCTGTAGGGTCCGCCCTCCGAACCACTGTTCAAGGAAACCCCCGATATGCATACATTTAGGATCCCAGGAAATTCAGTCGTGAACAACATATCAAGCTGGTACACAGATACAATATCCATTACACTGTTGCACAAACGCTTACAAAGACATATGGTCACATGACCAATCATACATGGTTGTCACGCAGGACAACACACAACACACACAGCGGAAGACTAAACACACACAAACGCGGTAGAGCCCAAGTCACGCCTTAACCTACAGGCTGTTGACCCGGAGACGATCCTAGTTCGCAAAGCCATCAGCTCCGTACTCCTCTGCGTAGATCTTCTTCTGAGACTCCTTCTCAAAATCTGGCAAGTTGATACCAGGGACGAAACCAATATGAGTACATTTGAATATACTCAGCAAGATATCCATCATGTAACTTGCCAAATGCAAGTATGCTTATATGGTGTAATAGGTAGGCTATAAATAGGGTTCACTATCAATGTTGTTCATATAGGATGACACCACAGTTGCAGTCAGGTTAATCTGTATCTTCGTTGAAGAAGATACATCAGAAGAAAATAATATAGTTTTTCTTTCTCTTGTAGATATCACATGTACAAGAGGTTTTTTCAAACTTTGTTAAAAGAAAGTTTTCTCTTTGCAAAACTTCTTGGAATCAGTTTCCAGATGTTTGCTTAGAGAAGAAAGATATTCTTCGCAAAACTTTTTGTAAAACAACTTCTGGCTTTTCATCATCGGTACCTCCACGGTACAAGATTTCTTCCTTTCCGAACTTGCCGAGTTCAACACCTTTTTGAAAACATTGACACAATGCTAGCTACATGGCCATTCAACTGTCCATATCCGACGACGCGGCTTCTTCAAAAAAGTTGTACTCTGCAGAGGTGTACACATCCACCAGATCCAGTACACCTGCCGTGAACAACCACGGACTGTAACAACAGTATGTAAGCATCAGATAACTGATCCTAACTTTCCACTATGTTCAAGCTATAATGTGTCTATCTCTTCAGTTGAGTATAATCTCCCCGGCTCCCTGCCTAGACAGGAGACTCAACCGATGCGACCGGAGGAGAACTTAATCCCTCACTGGGTATGTCCCGTATTTTCCACCTAGCGACAATCGGTTCGAGGGCTCGACGACCCTTATAGAAATTTAGATAGAACACACACTAACAAGAACAAACTTCCAGTTAAGCCACGTGCCCATGTTGAGGTAGGGTGGAAGTACGGCAAAGGTTGTCCGGCGAAGACTAGGTTATGTGTCATTTTTGAAAACACCATTTTCCCAGAAATGACCACTTCCACATTCCTCCGGAGAATAAGGATCCGCCTTTTCTCTGGGTTTTTCCATAAAGCCTTTGTTTTGTAAAAACACAATTTTAAGGGGTCCACTTAGGGACTAATATATTTGATGGTAATAAATACCATATGGTGGCTTATGGGCTTGGTAACACCAAGTATCAACTACTGGCATAGTATATATATAGAAGTAGTACTCACTCAAAAATAGTTTTTGAAAATCAAAGTTTTGTAAAACTTCTCGGAAGTAAAACATGCATGATAGATAATGATAAGTGTATTATAACAGCAAGGATCTGGATGGCTTGCCTGAAATCTCTTAATGTCCCTGGCCTTGAAGTAACTTGAACTTGACGCACAGCTCCACAACTGCTTCTCCTTCTTTGTTTTCTAGCGTTGTAAAAGAATATAAGACACACTCTCAGGTCTAAAGACCAAACAACTAAGCTAAACAACACATACAGCAAGCAAAAGTACAATAGCGCAAACTCACAAACGTTATCGAGAAAACTGCCTCACATAACTCTCAGGGTACAAAACTATCGTCAGACAAGCATATGGTTTAGGAAACCATATCCCACATCTTACATACCATATATGGAGTGGTGTGCCACTCTCATAATAAGATATACAAGAAGCTAAAAATATAGCTTGTGGGTGCAAAGGGTTAGGTTACTAAGGTAAAAACAAACAGACAGAACAATACCCATGGCAGTGGGTATTAGCAACACACAAGCAATTGTCACCTAATAAGGTTCATAATTTAAGTTGGATGCTTAGTTCACAAGATACTCCTAAGCACAACAACAACACTAGCACAACAAACACACAAGTAACACTCATGCTAAGGCAAACACTCAGACAACTTCCAAACAGCAGGTAAACACACCACAGATGAGTAGACTAATTATTTACTACATTAATGTTCAATTGAAGTTATGGAATCCATCAATCATGAAAATTTAGCAAACTACCAGTAGCTAAAAACAAAGATAAAAATTCATAAAAATAATCTAAAACACAATCATCACTCAATATAATATTCCTATCGCATAAAAACATGACTGCATTTAGCATACTAGTATGGGAATTTCTACACAAGCATGCTATAAGAGATAATTATATTCTATAACTATAGAACATGCAAATAAATAGTTAATGGAATCATAACATAAATAATAACTTCCTCAATATTCTATAATAAACTCATACACTTATAAAATAAAAGATGACAATACTAGAGCAAAAATCACCATTTTTCAGTGGTGACACTAGTCCAACACTATAGAAGCAAACAAGGCTACCATGATGCTTAAATCTAAACAAGAAAGTCATGAACATAAACATACCTAATAACAGTACATAAAACTTACACATGCTAGTAAGCACAAACATCAAAATAATTTCATGAAACAACTATTAAGCATGCATAAGTTAATTCTAGCAATTTTTGTTTTTCCTAAACCAATTACTAGCAAGCAAACAAGGTATAACTTACACAACCAGTAGCTATGAACTTAATGAAAAGTCATATAAACCTTTTCAAAAATGCAAACACTCAATTTAAAATCATTCACAAACAATCTACCAATCAAAAGGAATTTATTTTATTTGCACACAATTTAATTCAGCACTCAATAGTGAATCATTTCTTAACATGATACTCCTAAGGAATATTATGCTAACAGATGGATCACATCTAACATACTAGTATCTGCTGATAAGATATAAACTTCTCACTTGCATAAGTGGAAACAAACAATTATATTTTCCATAGTGGAAAATAGCAATCAATCATATAATTAAAACGTGTTAATTTCTCACATGTGCATGGTTGGGAATTTTCATTCTCAACCAAGATGCAATGGGACCAGTGGGTTATGGGCCCACTAATACCAAGGCAAAAGAGGTACTAAGCCTCTGGTTACTCATGACAAACACTAGTATGCAAGATAAATAAAACAAGGCTATTTATTCTAGTGAAAACAATACTAGTGCATAAGAATAACAAAACCTACACAGGCTTTACTATAACATGATATGCAAAACTAACAGAGGCATTAACTTCAAAATAACAGTACCAAAATGGTACTGGACTCAAAGAAATCATAGCACAAAATTTATTAAAGCATTCACACAAAGATCTAGCTCACACATAAACTCCAAAATAATAAAACTAGAAGGTAACAAATGCTAGTTCCATTTTTATTGAGTTTCCAATCATGCACACACTTTCTAAGGTAGATGTACTGTAAGAAAAAACCTAATAACAAGTCCTAACAACTTTATACCTGCTAGGAAGCAAGATTAAATCAACCACACAATTCATTTCAAACAAGAACACATTCCAAAACAAAAACAGAAAAGCTGCTATTTCTAGATCTGTCTACCAAAAATAATCTAGAGCTCCAAAAATTAATCTAAGCTATGATAAGATAGATCTAGTCAATACCAAACTCATCCAATTGGATTTTCTTTAAAAATCATTATTAAATTCATTCTAAAAATCATAGAAGAGCCTACTGGTCTTTTATTAATCTGGATGGCATTTTCATTCTATAACTCACCTTGATGTGAGGTCAACTGCATTGGATAGATATTTTCAATACCTATCCAGAACATTTTAGTTTGTCCTATTTGGTTACATATTTTAAAAGTTACTAGGAAATGTGCCCGTGCGTTGCAACGGGAGAAAAGAAAAAAATTGTGAAAAACTATTGGCACACCTAGATAATATCAGGTTCACACCATCGTAAAAGGTTAAAATGTGCAAATATGTTTTCATACATTCTTATGTCTATAATAACTTGATATAAATTTATCTCATACGACATCTTGGTACACATTGAGAGTAGATGTACTAATTTCTTCCTCTGTTGTGATATATACAATGTTCTCCGTCGCAATGAAATCTTTGCATGGTGTGTTTCCCTTAAAACCATTGTTATCTAGAATTTGTTGTAATCTAGGTTCATTTTGTTATGGATGTGTTTGCATTTCTGCTTCTTTTGTGTGCATTGTCTTGTCCTTTGTTCCGGCTCCAAATCAACATATTTATTCGTCTTTTTAATTGATTTATTTTATTATATAAGTGCCACCTTAAATCAAATAAAATTTGTATGATATGGGAAAGACATCAAATATATGAAGAAGTAATTTTATTATTGACAATTTTTTTTGAAGCGGAGAAATTCTTTAGATAACAACTGCCAATTGGGTATATTTGCATGAATCTGGCTAGCGTCAACTGTTATCTCATCCTCGCCATAAGCGGAGAAGTAGTAGTTTATACAAAGCGGAGAGTATCGAGTAGAGCAGAAGGAAGCCTCACCTGCATTTGGTCTCCTCCTCGCCTAAGCGGAGAAGCAGTAGTTGACACAAAACAGAAAGTATCTAGTAGAGCAGAACAAAGCCTCACATGCATTTGGTCTCCTCTTCACACTTTATTTCTTTTCCTAAAAACTAAGAACTTGGAAATAACAATTTACAGCAGTCTGTTTCTTTTCTAGGTGTATATCCATCTAATTATAATTTTCATGTTTATTTGGCAACTACATCTAGCTAGCCTGCTTTGAGATTGGCCCCGTGCATTTGCTCCATCTCATATGATGCTGTGAAAATTACTGTTTTCCCATGAAGTATCAATTATTGGATTTTATAAAAATTATTGTTTTTCCATCACCAAGAATCCCCTGCCATGAACAGAACTAAGTGTGAAATAGCACAAATAATCAATAGTACTTTCTGTAATATATATCTCGTATTCATGGTCACGTTTCTTTTTTTTTTAGCACGTTGGTAGCATAAGGTCATTCTTACCTTGGACTTTACTCCGTTGGTGACCTATTCCAGCAAGTAGACGGTTCGTTCACTAATTAATGGGCATAAGGGAAGCCATGGAGACCAAATTAATGTAGTAATAACGAGTCAGGATAAGCAAGCTTGTAAACTGAGAGCTCCTTGGCGTTTATGCCAAACCGAGTAAATGAACCTGAGGACGCGAGGAAGAAGTTATTACTAACAAAAATTTAAATGTAAGAAGCTGCCCGTGAAGAAAAGACATGGATAATAACCTCTGCATTACTGGCCACCGTTCACTCAGAGCCAGCCAGCCAGGTGATGTTGTTGTCGTCGCTACGAGCAGCTTATTCTTCTTATGTTTTACCCCATGCATACACTGCCTAGCTTAGCATGTACACCGATCAAACCTGGTCGGTAGGAACTTTGACCGCATTGACGAAGCACGGGATACCAAAAGAATATCGCGTAGCTGCTCTGGGCTGCATGAGCTTATCATAAATTCACCTCGTTGAGCTGCCCTCGGCCAGTGCTTCTTTTGAAACTGATCTGGAGTTCTTCTCGCCGTCAGGTAGTTGGAGTGTTCTCCGCATGTCCGGCTAGACCACCGACGGCCCCAAGTCCAAGCATACGAACTGGCCAAAGCCGACGACGTGCGCGACTCGTAAGGAGAGATGCAAAAGCGAACAAGGCACCAATCGTTGTGGTTTGCTCCCTTCGTCAGTGCATGGAACCTTGGGTGCTGCCGAGACGACAAGGCGGTGACGGCTTGAGACAGATCAAAGCGTCCTCTGTCTCGTGGTCGGTAAAGCGATAAATAAGACTATATTTGATCTTGTACAAAAACAAATACTATATTTGATCAGAACCCATCGTTCAAGATCCGTATTGTTGGGCCCGGGTTGTACACGTATCGGCGAAGCAAGTGCTGACAAGGAAAACGGACGCGCTGGATATATAGGAAGGAGTATACGTATGACGGAGAAAAGCCTATAGAGGCCGGATCGAAACAATGGTAAAGATAAAAGATAAAATATGGATTTTGGTGGAAGGGCAAAACAGTAAAACATCAAGTTGGGCCGGAAGAAGCCTTCCTCTCTTTATTGTTAGGTAAAGATGTTCAAATCATTTCCATAGACAGTTTGAGCCAAAACATTTCTTGTGTCCAAAATAATGGTCCAAATATGGATCTGCAAATTTTGTATGGTTTAGATTTTATATCTTAGGGTCCATGAATTTTTCCAGATTTTATTGCACACTTTTAGTATTTTTACAACGTCCAAAGTGAAAGGTACAATTCTGATAAAAACAAAAAGAATAAAAGGCATCACAGCGCGGGCTGGATCCACTGCGGTTGCGGCCCAACTGCGCTGGACACACGAGCGCGGGCGCGGGAAAAGGGCGTTCAAGGGCGACCGTGTATCATAGATCCGACGGCGTTGGTGCGTCTCCCTCCTCTCGACCCTCTCTCTCACAAACTCGACAGCCGGCGGCGAGGAATGGCTCGGGGAGCTCACCGTGGGGCTCGGGAGGGGACGGCGCGGGCTCGGGGAGTAGCAGGAGGTCGAGGGCGCCGTGGGGGATGGTCGAGGATGCTCGGGGCGGCTCCAGGTGGCGGCGCTTTGCGTGGTGTCCGCGGCGGCGAGGTGGACGGCGGCGGCGGTCCTGTGCACGAGGAACCACGAGGGCATGTCAGGGAGGATCCAGGGGATGAGGGGAGTTGTTCCAAGCGGACGAGAGGGGTGGGGAAGGCACGGGCAGAGTGCTACCTCCTTGTGTCCGAGGTGGTCACCGGCAGCCAGAGCACGGGCTCGCTGTGCTCCAGGGGGTAGGGCAGGGCTCTAAAATGGCTAGGGGAGCTAGGGAGAGTGTGAGGGAGGTGCAGGGCACAATGGTTTGGGGCTGGGGCTCTTATAGCCGACGGAAAGAGGTCAAGGGCAAAAAGGGGCTCGGGTTGATGCCAACATTTGGCATGAGCAAACCCTAGGGGTTTTTGAGTCCTTTCCTTGCGTGCACTGAGTGTCCTAGTCAGATAGCATGTGGGTGCAAGACTTATCCTGGCCTTAGAGAGCAAGTGGCAAGCCAAATGGTCAAAGGTATGGGCTCCCACACCTGCCACGTCATCACCTCTTCTCTCTCTCATAACTTCATGCCTAAGGCTTCTAGAAGCAGGGTCAATGGCTCTAGTTCGAGTAGAAACTATGGTCAACACATAAGGCTTGGTCACACTTCCAAAAGATCAAGGAAACAACAAGAAAACTAATGTGCAAAAGTGTATCCTTTACTGTTCACTGCAAAAATTCAGAAAATTCAGTCTTATGACTTAGAAATTTTCTAAGTGTTGAAAACAGATTAAGAGTGCAAAAAGTTGAGTTTGTTTTCAGGGTTCAAATAATTCCCAAAATTGGTTTTCAAAGTATGGACTTGTTACCCATGTTATATACTTTCAGAAACAACTTTTGAAAACAATTTTGAAATAATTTAAGGCCATGAAAACAATGTGGAAAAAGCTATACTTTCTGTTTTTATATGTTTCTCAAAAATGTCTTTTTCTGCCTTAATTTTATACCACAAAAACAACAACCAAAAGATAGTTTTTATTTATCCAAAAATAAAAGTGATCTTATGGGTTTGTAGTACATATATCAAGGATTAATTAAATGTCAAGAAATCATAAAATAAAAATTTAAAGCTTAGTGAAAACAAGGGTAGAAAACAGGTACTTGGCTTTATTTTCAGGAAATGTTTTCCATAGAAACTTAAAAGAAAAATTTCATAACTCATTTTTAAAACTTGTTTTCTTGGATCCAACAAAGTTAAAAGTTTGTTTTAAGATGCAAACAAGAATGATCCAAGTCTTTGAATAAAAATCCACTTAAGTAATAATAGGAAAACATCAGGGAAAAATATCAGGAATGTTTTTCAGAAACTTTTGGTATTGGTTTTATAAAGAAACAAAACTTGTGGTGCAAATATGATTAAGATCATAAACACATGTTAGTTCAAACAATCATGTTGTTAGAAAAAAAATTGTTGGCCTTAATTTTTGTCTTCTTGAGCACAGTCCAAGAGTCCAAAAACTGGGGTGTGACAGATATTGAGAGGGAGTCTCAGAAGGAGATCTACGAGGAGGAGTACGGAGCTGATGGCTTTGCGAACTAGGATCGTCTCCCGGTCAGCAGCCTGTAGGTTAAGGCGTGACTTAGGCTCTACTACGTTGTTTGTGTGTTTTTTGAAACATTTTCTACTGCAGGGGAGACCCCCACAGCCCTTTATTACCAACCACAAGCGTTACAGTTACAGATATGTACAAATATACATGAGATGAGACTAAGAAAGTCTATCCCAGACTAAGTTAAGGAGTTAATCCATAAAGCTAAATCAGCAGCCAAAGCAGCACTCAACCTATGCTTAAGCATAAGGAGATCCAACAGAAAGCCCACTTTCCATCCCATAAAGGAATGCCTTTCAGATTTAAATATTACTCCATTTCTCTGCTTCCAAATATTCCAGCAAGCAATAATCACAATCTCTGTGAAACATGGCCCCTTGAAGGATTTTTTGGCAGCAGTGAGATTTTGCACAAGTGTGTCATCACTCCAACTTATTTGCAAATAATTCCAAATTCGGGAGCTAAAAACACATTGAAAGAACAGATGTATCCAGTCCTCATTGCACTGTGCACAACACAGAACACAATGATCAGTACCTTCAATCTTCCAATTTCTCCTTTTGATCATATCCTTTGTATTAATCCTATCCTTGAGAATCAACCAAGCAAAGAATTTATGTTTTGACATACATTTGGATTTCCATATCCACTTTGCTGGCCCATCAAGGCTTAAATGACCAAATTGCATCTGATAGAAATTCCTGGAGGTGTATACCCCTTTATTGAATTTGCATCTCCAACTGTCCTCAGAATCAGTCAACTGAACATTATTTAAATTGCCACTCAGATCAGTAAACTCCTGGAAAGCTTCAGTTGAAAGTGGCAATACAAAGGCATCTGAGAGGTCTGCCAATAAAAGAATGTCTCTTATAGAGGACAAAGGATCAATGGCAAAAGAGAATAACCTTGGAAATTTTATAGCCAAAGGTTGTCCCATCCATGAATCTTTCCAGAAAAGGCCAGTAGAACCATTACCCAAAACACAAGAGGACAAGGAGCACCAGGTTTCTGCCAATTGCATAACACCTCTCCACCAGAAAGAACCACAAGAGGTGACAGCATGTGGTACTGTTTGGAAATAGTAAGCATTCTTTACTAAATGGACCCAAGGGATATCCACAGAATTATACAATTTTGCCAGGAACTTCAGTAACAGAGCTCTGTTTTGAATCTGGATATTGATGATCCCTAAACCTCCTTTGTTTTTGGGTCTACAAACCATATCCCAGGCAGCTAATGAGTTCACTCTTTGTTTATTCTTGTCCTTTCGCCATAAACATCTTCTCCTTGCCTTATCAATTATATCAATGACACCTTTAGGAATTACAAGAGTGCACATGTAATAAGAAGGCAAGGAGGAGAGAACCGAATTCACCAGAACCAAACTATCACCATAAGAAAGAAAAGAGACAGTAGCCGAGAGTCTCCTCTCAATTCTATCAATTAATGGTGCAAAATCCTTGATAGTCGGTTTAGTGGTTCCCATAGGCAAGCCTAAATAAGTAAAGGGCATAGAAGCCACAGAGCAATCAAGGACAGAAGCCAGGCTAACAGTTTCCTGTTGTGCTAAATTGATCGGGATCATCGACGATTTATTGTAATTCACTTTTAGCCCAGTGAGACGAGCATAAAGATTTAGCAGGTCTTTAAAAACCAATAACTGATCCGGTTCAGCAGGAAGAATGACTAAAGTGTCATCAGCATATTGCACAATAGGAAAGTCACCACCAATTGGAATTGGCAATCTGAGTCTTCCTTCCCTAAGTGCCAAATTTACAATACTTTGCAGCAGATCCCCTCCCAACACATATAGTATAGGGGACAAAGGATCCCCCTGCCTGACACCTCTTTTACAAACAAAAGGTTTACCTGGGACCCCATTTAAGAGTACCGAAGAAGATCCAGAAGCAAGGATTTCCTTAACCCATTTGATTACTAAGGGGGGGAACCCCTTAAATTTCAGAATTTGCAAAATAGCAGAGTGCTCAATAGTATCAAAAGCTTTCTCAAAATCAATCTTGAAAATCACCACTCTTTTCTTAGAATGCTTACATTGGTGAATGTAGTCAAAACACCAAGCCAAACAGTCTTGGATAGTTCTTGATTTTATGAAACCATACTGATTAGCATGTATGCATCCAAAAATTATGTCTTGAAAACGATTAGCCAGAATTTTGGTGATGAATTTCAAACAAGTATTGGTCAGTGAAATAGGTCTGAAATCATTCACCGTCTCAGGAGAATTAGTCTTTGGAATCAGAGTGATGAAAGATCCATTAATGCTCTCCAAAGAAATCTTAGCACTGTGAAAATCATTGCAGAGCTTGACAAAATCCTCTTTTATTATACTCCAGCAATGCTTAATAAATAGCCCTGTAAACCCATCTGGTCCAGGTGCACGGTCAGGTTTTAAGTGTTTAACAACACCCTCAATCTCTTCAACAGTGAAAGGATTAGCCAAAGTCTCAAGGCCATCAACCTCAGGCAGAAAAACAGACAAATCGAAATCAGACATGGGTGGGCAGGAGACACCCATTCTGTTCTTAAAGCATGACCAGAAAGCAGCAGCTTTATCCATATGATCCACCAACAAATTACCAGAAGTATCCGAGATGGAAGGAATAGAATTTAGTCTTCCGTTGTGTGTGTTGTGTGTTTGCCCTGCGTGGCAGTTGTGTACACCTGGTCATGTGACCATGTCCTCTTTGTAAGTGTTTATGCAACCGTGTAATAGATATTATATCTGTGTACCAACTTGATATGTTGTTTACGACTTGTGTGATCTCGGATCGTGCATGTATCCATATCGAAGGTGTCCTTGAAAAGTGGTTCTGGGGCGGACCTTACAGTTTTCTCCCTAGTGGCAACAGCACATCCTCCCCCTTCACGTTTCTATCACTCGAGCAAGGCGAAAAGGAGGCATGAACCCACTATCGAGCATAAATACTCCCTCTTGGAGTCACTAGCAACTACTTTGCCAGAGCAACCACTAGCAACGGAAAGCATCCAAGATCACAAATAACATATTCAATAAAGACTATAATCAACTTGGCATAAGTTCCATATTCATCAGATCCCAGCAAAAACAACATATAGAGTTACATAAGATCAATCTCGATCATGTTAGGCAGCTCACGAGATCTAAACATGGAGGCATATGAGGAGAAGAAAACCATCTAGCTACTGTTATGGACCCGTAGTCTAAGGATGAACTACTCACGCATCACTCCGGAGGCAGGCATGGTGATGTAGAGGCCTCCGGTGATGATTTCCTCTACGACAGGGTGCCGGAGACAGATTCAGAACCCCCTTGATCTAGGGTTGACGGTGACATCGGCTACGGAACTTTTCGGGGATTTTTGATCACGTGTCTAGGGTTTTCCATCCGGGTGGAATAAATAGGCGAAAGGGCAGAGGCGATGGAGCCCTGGGGGCCCACACCACCCCCTGGTGCGGCCAAGGGGTGCGCGCCCCCTGGTGCCCCTCTTCATCTCCTCTTCGGTCTTCTGGATGCTTCCGGGGAAAATAGGCACTTCGGGCTTTGTGGGGTCCAATTCCGAGAATATTTCCAGAACAACTTTTCTGAATTCAAAAACAGCAGAAAACAGGGAACTGGCACTTGGCATCTTGTTAATAGGTTAGTCCCGGAAAATGTGTAAAAATGACATAAAGAAGGGAGAAAACATGTAGCAATTGGCATAATATTATCATGGAGCATCATAAATTATAGATGCGTTGGAGATGTATCAAGCATCCCCAAGCTTAGTTCCTACTCATCCTCGAGTAGGTAAACGATAAAACAATATATTCTGAGGTGACATGCTACTAACATAATCTTGATCATAAAAATGTAAAGGCATATGCAAGCTGAGATCATAGAACTTCAAACACAAACATGATAAATAGAACTTTAATAATAAATCAAAGCAATCACTTCTCATCATGAGGAGTATCTCAAACAAAGGATCATGGGAAATAATGTAAAGAAAGATAAACGTCTGTTTCAGGTATAGAGAAAGCATGGCAAAGTGATATTTCGCTAGTCCTTAAGAGTGGGGTAAAACATAAATGCCAGGACACCTTCAAAGTTCATGAGGAAGACTAGAGAAAATAATTTTAGAACAAATGATATCACATCATGAAGTAATTATTGATGTTTATGGGACAATGCACATAGAACTAAGAATGGCAAAAATGCTCTCTCAACTGTGCATAAAGTTAGAAGATGGAGACTCAACATAAAAGTAAAAGAAAGGCCCTTCGCGGAGGGAAGCAGGGATCAACTCATGTGCTAGAGCTTTTTATTTTATTAAACAGAGGTATTAAAAGTTTGACACTCCTCCCATCCATCTTTCAAAAACCATGGCTAACTGAATCCTCGGGTGCCTGCCAACAATCACATACCGTGGAGGAGTGTCTATATTTTGGGAGATGTATGCTAATGTCAACGAATGGTAAACAGAAAATACAGTATGTCACAAGCCAACTGGATTCACAAGAGAGGCTCCCATGTGAAGGACACATCTGGGTAGAAGGTCATCCCTCTTTCTCTTTTGTTTACACAATTATGCTTTGACTGATAAATCAGGGGCGAAAATAGTGAAGAGATTTTGTGTGTATTAAGTTGGGTTTGGTTACCCCGCTGCCATCTCTTCTATCATTTGGATAAGTGGATGAAGCCACTATTCCAGGGTGTGAAATCCAATCAACAAGTGAGATAAAGATTCTCTATTGACGTCCTCATGAGAAAAAAACAGGAACATAAAGCAGGAGTAATTTTGAAGGTTTTAAAGGTAACACATGAGAAATTTACTTGGAGTGGTAGTTAAATACCACATGTAGGTAGGTATGGTGGACACAATGGGAAAAACTTTGGTTTAAGGGAGTTGGATGCATGAGTAGAGCTCATACTTAGTACAGGAGGAGGCTACCAAAAGACTGGGAGCGACAAATCAAGAGAGCATAAGAGCCATAATCATGCATAGCGACATAAACATCATTAATTAAAGCATAAGCGGTATCATAGTTCAAAAACTAAGTAGTCATGGAGGCTATTCGTGACTGGTTCATAGTCATAAAAATGGTGTGAGCATGCACCAAGTCAACCAAATAAAACATTCAAAAGATAATTGTAACGGCCCAATTTTTTTGGAAGACAGGAAAAACTTGTTTTCAATAACCCAAAAATCAGGGCCAACAATTTTTTTTCATATGTTTGACTAATGCTTGTGTTTCATTTCTATTTGCGTGTTGTATGTGTTTGTGTTTGTTAACACCTGACACTAAAACCAATGATCATAACTTTCTTTAAACACAGCCCTTGTGATCAAATCATGACAAGAAAACTTATCACTTTCATCTATCACCTTCTTTTGGCAAAAACCTCTTTGAAAAATGTTTTGATTTTAGAAGAAACCCAAAAGCTATGTTTTGAGAAAACAAAAGGGTATTTTCCAAAAATATATGAGAAGTATTCTGGAGGTAATCATCTCCTACCTGTTTGCAACCAAGATATTTTTGCAGGTATTGCTAAAACCCCAACTCACTTTCTCTTCTTGCAAAAACTATAAGTGGGGATTATATTACCCATGTGTTTTACCTCAACTATATTCTTTTTGATATATCAAGCTTTGAGTTGGACTTGTTTACAAAATCCCCTTGTCATGATGTGGCTTGATCTCTACCTCTATTTTAACACATGAGAAAACATCCTGGAAATTAAATTGAAGAACCCAGTTGTTTGAGTGATCTTGAGTGTCTTGTTATTTTCCCTGATTTATGTGTTATCTTCCCTTACTTTTGCATTGAAGTGATTATGTTGGTTTTCCTATGTTTGTGTGTTTTTTTTAAAGAGATTAAAACCTAGTACTAACAATACCAAGCATCAATATCATATTCCATTCTATGTCTATCTCACCTTTGGTTCTCTTTAAAACATCTAACTTTGGAGACATGCCCTTATATCAAATCTTGATCTACTCATCAATGCACCTTCATGGATATCATATTTAATATCTATGCTATGCATCCAAGTTATTAATTTGGATACTGAAACCCTTTGGTATCAGCTTTCAAAGCCCTTTAGAAGGCATCCCAATATAATGACCATATCCATGTTATTTTGAAGCACTTTGCCCATGTTACTCTAAATCAATCCTTATTGTTTTCAAGCCCCATGAACCTACCCTTGTCATCTCAATGACCTATACATCATATCCATGTGGTCCATTTATTTTTTTAGTGGCCATTTAATTATTCTTCTCTCAAGGTTTTTAGCCTATTAAATAAACTCTTGTTTTCACCCTTTTTCCACTTGGTGCCTCAAATATTTTCAAAAGAGTTGTTTATTAGAAATCACTTTTGAGACCTATAGTATATAATATCTCATCCCAACTCAAAAATATTTGTTTTAAAAGCATGTTACTATTTATTATTTTCCATTTTCCAAAAGGCCTGAAATGGACTTTTAAATATTTTGTGAAGAAAAGTTTTTCCTAAAATCTTGGAAAAATTACCCAGCATGCCTATGGTGATGTGGGAATTATTTGTACAAAAACATTTGGAAGTGGTGTTGAAAATTTTGGAGAAAACATTTAAAAACAGATTCGGCACCTTTTGAATTTCCAAAATTTTGTGAAAGAAATATTTTTCAAAACTCTTGAGGCTACCACCCCTAGACTCCATTTTTGATCCTCTATCCATTGGACACAATTTTTCACATATGTTCTATTCAAATTACTGGTGAAAACAATCAAAAACCTCCACTGGTTATTTTGGACATTGTTGGGTTCATACATGTCTTGATCAATTATTGCACTCTCTCTACCTCTCTCCTGTTCTGAGAGATGGAAAATATCCTCTTCACCCTCCTAGACATGGTATACCCAGCCACAACCCTCTCTCTCTCCCTCTAACTCAGCCACCAACATGAGGACAAGGATGGTGCTCACCCACCATTTTTCTACTCCACTTCCTCAGACCATTCCAGGCAGAGCCCGTGCGCCACAAGACCCCTCTCGCATCCGTGAACTCCTCTCGCATAGCCCCTCCCCCTCTCCTTGTCGCATTCCTCCTAGCTCGTGCGTTGGCCATGGCGCCCAGAACGCCCTCGCCACGTCCATCGTGTTCCGCCACTTATAACACATGCCCAAGCTCCACTCCTCATCAACCAACACCGCGGGCTCTCCAGTAACACACTCGTGGCCCTCACTTGTCTCCTCTCGCCCTCCCTCCTCCTCTGATCGTTGTCGAACACCTGCGGGTGCGAGAGGTGAACTCTCGGCTCTGCCCGCCTCCAATCCCCATCTCTTCCTCTAACAGCTCCGGGAGAACCGCATAACCTCCTCGAGCCTCCCCATTGAGCTCTGCGCCTCAATGCGCACAGGACGAGCAAGATCGTGGCCGCCATGGACGCACCACGGATCTCTGTTGAGCAATCCTCCTCCGAGCCTCCCCCAGGCTTCCCACCGTGCGTTCCCGGCTCAACACCCCTCCAATCAAACTCGGGGTGGAAAAGCCCTCTCTGTTTATCATCCCCGCACCGGAATCGACCCGGGACCACCGCGGATGGCCTCCTCGTCGAGCCGCCGTTACAGGTCATCCCCGACCATGTCGTATGCTTCATCCCCTCTCCCTTGGCCTCTCTCGACTCTTGCCCTTTTTAATTTTGAGGTATACCCCCTGCAGGTGTGCTCCCAACGATGACCCTGGTCGCCGTCCGCCGAACCTCGTCAAGGACTCTCCCTCGTCCATCCCCTGCAAGCGGGAGTGGGGGAATTCAACTCATCGTCGCCCTCTGAGTCTTCTTGACCTGGATCCGCTTCCCGGTGACCTCTGCAGCCACCGGCGGCGAGCCCTCGCTCTCCAACGGCGGACAGAGAGGACTCCTCTGTGTTCCTTGGTCGTCACCAGCGGTTGGAAGCGTGGCCCGACGCATGTCGTGAGATCCGCATCTGACGGTTCCGTTTGAAAACAAGATCTTCTAATCTCAGCCGCCAATTTCAGATCTGACGTCTGCATACCGTTTTGGCAGCGCACGCTCGCTCGCGGGCCGGCCTGTCTTTGTGCGGCCCGTTTCCCTCGCAGATCTGGCCCGTGTAATTTTTCTGCAGGTTGATTTATTCTTTTCCCTGCAGCTCTATTTCTTTCTGTTTACTTTAAATCGAAATGAAAATGCAAATGAGTAAAACTTGCCAAACCAAAAAGCACATATGTATATCTACGAATTTCTAACCACATCCAACTTGCAGATCCATGTTTTGTGCTGTATTTTAGGAGAAAAAATTTAATGGCAGAAGCACTTTGTTTCACCATTTAATTAATAACTTGAGTTTTATGTATCCAAAATATGCAAACTAAACTGTTCTGAGTAGCCCTTGATGATATCTATTTTTGGCAGGTATTCTTGTGTTGACTTGAGTTGTGGTGTGAAAATGACATGCATGTTAGTTTTAGGCTAGAGAGCACTTCTATGATTTATTTAATTTTATTGGTGATGATTTTGTAGGTGAATCCAATTTTGTTGGTTTTCTAGTGACTAGGAGCAACTTATAATAGATTTTCATGATTTTAGGAGTTACAAAATAGGCTTGGTGCATTATTTAGTGTTTAGCCCTTTTCTGCATATTATTGTCATGTCTTTATAAATTGTTGTGTTGCTTTGTTTTTGTTATAAATATGATTCCTAGAATTTTTAGGGTGGTAGTACTTTTTTGAGTTGCTCTTTGAGTGTGTCACTATCATGTAAGGACTTTTGTGTGAAAAAACCATGGTTGTTAGAATGTTATTCCCATAGGGTTGTTTTCCTAGTAATAATAGGTTAAAATTATGTTATTCTTCATATTGCTATGATAACTTGGGTAAATGCCTTAGTATTGTTTTCCATAGCATATATAGTGTTATTCTAGCATATTATACTTGCTTGCATTTTTGAGTGGGCTCTAGATCAATTTTCCATGCTATGTTAGTTTTAGATGATTTTCTACCATAAGTTGTTATTTGCATGCTTAATTTTTGAGGCATTAATTAGATTGTTATTTTGATATTACTAGCATGTCTAGGTGTTGTTTTCTCTGTTATTTGGATGCTATCATACAGATCCATCATGTTAGAATAAGTCTTGGTTGATGATCTATTATTGTTATGCATGTATGCATGACTAAATAGCCCTTTTTTCATGCCTAGTTTTAATGGATGTTTTGCTCCATGATTATTTTCATGTATTGAGTGATGCCATGACATGTTTGGTATTGTTGTATCTCTGTTATTAGGTTGTTTAGCTACAGTTTATATTATTTCTCCATGTTTAGAAAATCATGTGTTACTATGGGCTTGTAGTATTGATTGTTATTATTTTCCTATGCATGTGTAGTCGTTTCTAGTTCGTTTTCTTGTTATTTTTTCATCCTCTTGAATGACCAGAGATTCATTTAACCTTATTTGGTAATGTTATGAGAGTGGCACACCCACTGGACTCGTGCCATTTTGGTTGAGGATCCATAGCACATATTCTAGTGTTATTCATGTGTGTTGTCTGTGCATGTTTTGCTTGTTGGTGTGCACCCTAGTAATATTGTTTGTGAGTGTACTTGTTTGGTGAAATGCTTGATGTATGTTTACTTTTTTTCAAGTTCTTACCCTTGTTTGGTTCTGATTGGGTGTTTCCCTTTTTATTTTACAACGTTAGATAACAAAGACGGTATTATTTCCCGGAGAGGTTTTTATTGCAACTCTTGTTTATTTCAAGAGCAAGACCAAGACCAATGAAGGAAAGCCACTCTAAATTCTTGCTTGTTGATTACTTATCATTATCTATCATGCATGCTTTACTTCTGAAGTTTTACAAAAGTTGATTCAAAAACTATTTCCTCAATTGGACTATACCACTATCTATTTTATGTATCTAATATGCTATACCCACTATATAATCTTGGTGTTACCAAGCCCTTTAGATATTTTAGTATCACCACTTAATCAATTTAAGTACCTTAGTGGACGTTTTAACTTGATGTTTTTGGAAAACCAAAAGCTTTGGAAAAACCCCGGGGAAATGTGGGACCTTGTCCGAGGGAGGTTTGTGAAAGAGGAAATGTTTTCGACTTGTTTTCCAAAAATGACACATAACCTAGTATTCGCCGGACAACCAAGCCGTCCTGCCACATTACCCCAATATGGGAAAGGGGTCTAGCTAAAAGCTTGTCGGTGTTAGTCCGTGTCTACCTCAAAGTGCTATAGGGGTTAGAGTCCCCCGAACCGAATTGTCGCCAGAAAGGACATGGGACATTGAGAGTGTGGGGATTAAGTTCGCCAGCAGTTGCAACAATTGGGTCTCCTGCCATGGCGATGTGTTGTCAGGGGAAACCGGATCGATACGGCTGACTCAGTCGATGCCGGGGAGAACAAACCCAGTTGAAGAGGTAGCCACTTACTAGCACTTGCATAGTGGATAGTTAGGACCAGTTATGTGATGCTTTCATACTGTCTTGGACAGTCCGTAGTTGTTCACGGCGGATGTACTGGATCTTGTGGATTGTGTACACCTCTGCATAGTAAAACTATTCAGAATAGCCACGTCCTCGGATATGGACAGTTGAATGGCCATGTAGCTAGCATTGTGTCAATGTTTTTCGAAAGGCTTGAAAAGTGTTTTGGAACTTGTACCTGGGAGGTACGTGGAAAGGGAATGATTGTACCTTTGAGGTACCGGATTTATGGTGATCTTGAAGAGGTGATCTTCCAAGAAGTTTTGCAAAGAAAAACTTTCTTTTATTTAGAATGGTTTATAAAAACCTTGTGGATATGCAATCTCTACAAGAGAAATTAAATATATTTTGAAGTATCTTCTTCAAAAAAAAGAAAAATAAAACTTGTGCAACTATGATGGGTCTTAAATTCATCATGGCTAGTTGAACCCTTATTACAGCTTCCTACCACCTATATATATGCATACATGCATGTTTAGCTGTCATTTGGGGTGTCTTGCGAGTACATTCCAATGTACTCACAATGGTTTCGTCCCTGGAAATTGTCTTAGCCAGACTTTGAGCAGAAACCCAGAGAACCTGAAGAAGATGGTGTCGCTGACGGCTGTGCGAACTAGGAACGTCTCCGAGTCAGTAGCCTGTAGGTAGTCAAGGCATGACTTGGGTTTACCACGAGTGTGTTTTTGAAGATTTCCGCTGTTTTTAGTGTGTGTTCCTGCCCTGCGTGGCGGTTATTTCCAACTGAGTCATGTGACCAGTTGTGTAAGTCGTGTATTCGTGTAGTGGATGTTGTAATCTGAAATGCCAACTCGAGTATGCTGTTCACGACTAACTGATCATGGGATCGTGAATGTATGCATACTGGGGGTCTCGGACTGCTAGTCTGGGTCCCCAAAGAGTTGGTATCAGAGCCATCCTGACCTTAGGAGACCTTAGTTTAGCATGGACGTCAGATAGGAAATAAAAATATTTTGGTAAAAACTATATTACTTCCTAAAATGTTTTTTATCTAAGGGACCCTAAGCATGGTTTCCATTTTTCTCATATTTCAAAAAAAATTATTGCCTTGTTTATAAAACAAAAGTTTTGAAGAAAAACAGAGAAAATAGTAAACATACCTTTTTGTCCTTTGTTTTCATGGCTGAAAATATTTTGTAAATAAATAAACATGAGATTATGAAACTCTGATTTTTATTTAAAGTTCTACAAAAATAAAAGTTTTTATCTTTTTATCCTTTTCAAAAATTGCCTACTTGACGATGTCCCAATAAGACCTTAGTAATCAACAACCTGAAGGAAAATAAATTTGCTTCTGAAGACCTCAACATCAGAGTGAATGCTACACTAATACTGAAGACCTGTTACAACCTCCAACACTGAAGTGATCTCACTGTCAAGTGTTTTTCAACCCAAAACAAGATGAAGGGAATCCTGGAGATCAGAAGACCCTGCCAAGTATCAAGCTCAACAACGACAATCTACAACGACGTTAACAACATGAAGGCTTCAACCACTCTGGTTGACTCAGACCCATAGGAATTGTCAAGTTTTGCTCAGTTGTTTTGAATGAGCCACCCATTCTTCAGCGATTCTAGACGTTTGTTGGTGCTTAAAGTGCCTGGTTTGCTTTTGATTGAGTGTTGCTTGCTAATTAGTTGTGTTTGTTGGATTGCCTTGCTCTGTTTTGATTGAGTAGTTTTTCCACAACTCTGCTTATCAGTATGAAAAACTTGCCTCTTTAATCTTTTTGCACCAGTGTTTCATCATCTTAACAAGCTAGTGCACCCACATCCCTCTGTTTTCCCCAACACAACCAAGGAGGTTTTGAGCTATCCCTTACTAATCTTCCATTAAACCAAATCCTCTAAAGGACAGCAGGATGTGAAACCATTCCATGCCTGCCCTGGTGCTACCATACTCTGCGTTTTGTTTTGCCACAACACTCCAGAAGTAGAAGGAGGATCATTTCAGAGCTACAAATTTCAATGGAACTTCAAAGGGATACATGATTCGAGTGATAACATTGCACCTAATAGATGAAAGTTTCAGAAAGTAGGATACAAGTCTGTTTCCAACACAGACCACTACACCTACTCCGGTGTAGGCACTAACATTGCCTAACCCTTGCTGGTGGAAACCTGGTCTGACGGTGAGCCAGCCTCACCTGACGTAGAGCACTGAGTCAGGCGACAGCGAAGCCCCTCGAGTCTTCCTGTCCTTGTGCCACCAGCGTGGACCTCCACCACCGCAGCCACCGGCGCCACCGCTCATCCTTCTTCCACCGCGGTCTCCCTCTTGGCACCAGACCACTAGTCGTAGATGCCCCAGGCGATGCAGACCACATCTACCACGATCACAGTGACCCATCCCACCAGGCCACAGCTAAAAAACAGCCCGATGACGAAGTGCTCCAGGGGATTTGCTCGCTCCATCAGGGTGACGTACTCCTTGAAGAAATCATCGATGAGCTGAGAAATGAAACCCATTGTGTGGTGTGATTTAGTGAACCTCGGTGACCCCTTTTATAGCAGTAGGAGCAGAGCCCTCTACTCCGTCGAGCACTACACGGGAAAAGCCGAAGAATCCAGCTGTAGTACTCGCAAATGGCGCGAAATCTTCAGCGCATCCCTCCACCAAGTGGCCGAAGAATCGACATGTCGCACTATGGGCGAGGTGTTAGCCCACCATGAGCTCACTTTGTATTCGTGTAGTGGATGTTGTAATCTGCAATGCCAACTCGAGTATGTTGTTCACGACTAACTGATCATGGTATCGTGAATGTATTCCTACTGGAGGTCTCGGACTGCTAGTCTAGGGTCCCCACAAGAATACCATAAATTTATGCTTCCTTATGATCGAACAACTCATGAATCTTTCAATGACATATTAACACTCTCAGCTATTTGAGGCTATTCATGCTACTCAACATCACAAGGCTTTAGAACTAAAATAACATTTAGCATGGCATGAAAAAATTCTAGCAACAGTCTATACGAGCTTCTACTTGCACTGTTATTAATTCTACTTTAAGCAGCAGTTTCTTTCTCCCAACAAGCACCATACAAGATATGCTTTAACACAAAATCTCTAAATGCTACAGCAAGAAAACATGAGAGTACTCACATAACACTACTAAAACTAATAGCTCTAATAAGAGATGCATGCAAAACAGGAGCTAAATAAATGCAGCAGCCAGACAAAGATAAAGAATACAAAGTATTCCCATGAAAAAGTGGAGCGTGTCACTCTCCAATAAAAGGATGTCGGGGTCCAACCAAGCTTATTGCAAAAAAAATGGAAAGCAAAAAAAAAGCAAACTGAAAGCAAAAAATAAAAGACGCTCCAAGTAAAGCACATAAGATGTGACCGAATAAAAATATAGTTTCACTAGAAGTGACATGATAATTTGTTGATGAAGAAGGGGATGCCTTGGGCATCCCCAAGCTTAGACGCTTGGGTCTTCTTGGAATTTGTTGGGATGTACCACCAGGGCATCCCCAAGCTTAGGATTTTCACTCTTCTTGATCACGTCATAACATCCTCTTCTCTTGACCCTTGAAAACTTCCTTCACATCAAACTTCTCACAATCTTCATTAGCAACGTTAGGGCAATCAAAATAATAAATTCACCTAGTTCAGTTCCAACTCATGTCTAACACTCAAAAACACATTAGCTACTTTCACAACTGCTTTTAGAACACTTTTTCTCAAAAGAACACCAAAAGAAAGAGATTAAGATGCAAATGCAATTGTTGGCAGAAATCTGTCAAAACATGATAGCAGGTAAAGATGATTTTTTTCAAAAATCTTATGTTGCTCAAATCAAAAAGTGGTCAACTAATAAAAGTTGCGTATACAGCCCAGGATTACGCAAAAAAAAATCAGGTCATTTTGAATTTTCTGTGATTTTATACGGAATAAACAGTGGACAGCGGTATTATTGATAAGGGGTATTTCTTCTCCCCCTTCAGAAAGTTTCCAAAGATTCAAGACTCATAGATATTTCTAGGCATAAGACAAAATTCAGTCATAATATCGCAATGAGCATGAAAAGTTTCACCATTTATAACAACTTTTACTTTAGGGATCCACATTGAAGGTTCAAAGTTTATTGGCACATAATCATAACAAGCACGAATCTGGTTACATGCTTCTTTTAAACAGGATATATTTGTTTCAAGAGTATTTAATCTAGACTGAAATATCGCAAGGGATGAATCAAATTTACTAGTTGAGCTAGAAGTTGCAATCAACTTTTTAATGGCATTGAGAGCTTGATCCCCATCACAATGTAGGAAGTCTCCTCCTACCGCAGAGTCTAAAACATATCTATAACAAAGAACAAGACCAAAGTAAAAACTACTAAGAAATAAATTCAGGGTCATCATGGGTTCAGTTTTACTATAAGAATCAAAAATCCTAGACCAAGCTTCCTTGAAACTTTCCTCACTCCCTTGCTTGAAAGTGAAGATTGTTTCTTCCGGTGACATAGTGACAGGGACAGAACTAGACATAAAAGCAAGCAAATAAATAATAGCTATAAAGTAAACTAATTTTTTGTGTGTTTTTGATATAAAGAGAAGCGAAACAAGACAAAAATAAAAACAAGATAATAAACAAAATAAAGAGGTTGAGAGTGAGAGACTCCCCTTGCCATAATACTTCCTTCTCCCCGGCAACAGCGCCAGAAAAAGTCCTTGATGGTGCAGATATTGCACTCGTTGGGATACCCCAAGAGGAGGGTGTGATGAGCACAGCGGTAGGAGTTTTCCCCTTAGTTAAGAACCAAGGTTATCAATCCAGTAGGAGAAAGAGGACCTTCGGAAGGTTGATGCCACTGAGGTGATGGCTTACCGGTGTCAGCAACAACGTGGAACCTGCACACAACACAACCAAAATACTTTGTCCCAACGGTACAGTGAGGTTGTCAATCTCACTAGTCTTGCTGAAAACAAAGATTAGACGTATAGTGTGGAAAAATGGTGTATTCTTGCAGTAAGTAAAGAAAGCAGGAAATTGTGGTGGTTTGTTTAACAGTGTAAGAAAATGGACCGGGGTTCATAGGTTCACTAGTGGTGTCTCTCCATAAAAGATAGCATGCTGGGTGAACAAATTACAGCTGGGCAATTGACAAATAAAGGTTGCACCGTAGTGCACATTCCTGACATGATGACTACTATGATATTTAGTGTGAGAATTACAAAAATATACATAGACCATAATCCAACTGCATCTATGACTAATAATCCACCCTCAGGTTATCATCGGAACCCCCTTAGGTATTAAGTTGCAAGCAATCGATAACTGCATTAAACAATGTGTGTAATGTAAGAAATGATTGTACACGCGGGCACTCTCACTGTTGTTTTCACCCTAGTGGCAACAACACATCCTCCCCCTTCACGTTTTTGTCACTCGAGCAAGGCGAAAATGAGGCATGAACCCACTATCGAGCATAAATACTCCCTCTTGGACTCACTAGCAACTACTTGGCCAGAGCAACCACTAGCAACGGAAAGAATGCAAGATCACAAATAACATATGCAATAAAGACTATAATCAACTTGGCATAAGTTCAATATTCATCGGATCCCAGCAAACACAGCACAAAGAGTTACATAAGATCAATCTCGATCATGTTAGGCAGCTCATGAGATCTAAACATGGAGGCATATGAGGAGAAGACAACCATCTATCTACTGCTATGGACCCGTTGTCCAAGCATGAACTACTCACGCATCACTCCGGAGGCAGGCATCGTGATGTAGAGGCCTCCGGTGATGATTTCCTCTCTCGCGGGGTGCCGTAGACAACTTTAGAACCCCCTGATCTAGGGTTGACGGTGGCGGCGGCTACGGAACTTTCTGGGACTTTGATTTGGTGTCTAGGGTTTTCCATCCGGGGGAATAAATAGGCGAAAGGGCAGAGGCGATGGATCCCTGGGGGCCCCACACCACCCCTTAGCGTGGCCAAGGGGGGTGCGCCACCCCATGGTGTGGGCCCCCTGGTGCCCCTCTTCGGCTCCTCTTCGGTCTTCTCGATGCTTCCGGGGAAAATAGGCACTTCGGGCTTTGTGGGGTCCAATTCCGAGAATATTTCTAGAGCAACTTTTCTGAAATAAAAAACAGCAGAAAAGAGGGAACTGGCACTTGGCTTCTTGTTAATAGGTTAATACTAGGAAACGTGTAAAAAGGACATAAAGAAGGGAGAAAAAATGTAGCAATTGGCATAATATTATCATGGAGCATCAGAAATTATAGATACGTTGGAGACGTATCAGGGGGTATAAATAGGCGAAAGAGCAAAGGCGGTGGAGGCCGGGGGGCCCACACCACCCCATGGCGTGGCCAGGGGCGCGCCGCCCTATGGTGTGGGCCCCTGTGGCCCCCCTCCGGGTCTCTTTGAGACTCCGTGGAACCTTCAGGAATTCTAGGACTTCCGGGCTTCGAATTTTCCAATTTCGATATTATTTCCAGAACAACTTTTCTGAAACTAAAAACAGCAGAAAACAGAGAACTGGCTCTGTGGCATCTTGTCAATAGGTTAGTCTGGAAAATCGATAAAAATGACATAAAGTGTATAGCAAACATGTGGGAAACAATAAGAAAATAACATGGAATATCAGAAATTAAGGATACGTTTATGACGTATCAACATCCCCAAGCTTAGTTCCTACTCATCATCGAGTAGGTAAACGATAAAAACACATAATTTCTTAGGTGACATGCTACCAACATAAACTTGATCATCAATAATGTAAGATGAGATCATAGAACTTAAACACAAGAATGATAAATAGAATCTTAATAATAAAGCATAGCAATCACCTTGCATCATGAGAAGTAACAGAAATAAAAGATCATGAATAACAATGCAACGAAAGATATACGTTTGTTTCAAGTATAGAGAAAACATGTCAAAGTGATGTTTCGCTATTCCTTAAGAGTGGGGAAAAACATAAATGTCAGGACACCTTCAAAGTTCACGAGAAAGACTAGAACAAATAATTAGAGAACAAGCAATAACACATCATGAATCAATTAATAATGTTTCTGAGACAAATGCACATAAAATTCAGAATGGTAACTATGCTCTCTCAACCGTGCATAAAGTTAGAAGATGGAGACTCAACAAAAAAGTAAAAGAAAGGCCATTCACTGAGGGAAGCATGGATCACTCATGTGCTAGAGATTTTATTTTATAAACAGAGGTATAAAAAGCTTGACACTCCTCCCAACCATCTTACACAAACCATGGCTAACCGAATCCTCGGGTGCCTGCCAACAATCACATACCGTGGAGGAGTGTCTACATTTTAAGAGAGGTGTATGCTTATGTCAACGAATGGTAAACAGAAAATACAGTACATCACAAGCCAACTAGACTTCACAAGAGAGGCTCCCATAGAAGGACACATCTGGGTAGAAGGTCATCCCTCTTACTCTTTTTTTACACAATTATGCTTTGATCGATAAATCAGGGGCAAAAATAGTGAAGAGAATTTTTGTTATTAATTTGGGGCTGGGCACACCGCTGCCAGCTCTTCTATCATTGGATAAGCGGATGAAGCCACTAGTCCAGGGTGTGAAATTCCAATCAACAAGTGAGATAAATATTCTCTATTTACGTCCTCATGAGCTAAAACAGGAGCACAAAATAGGAGTAATTTTGAAAGTTTTAAAGGTAACACATGAGAAATTTACTTTGGAGTGGCGGTTAAATACCACACGTAGGTAGGTATGTTGGACACAATGGGAAAAATTTGGTTTGGGGAGTTGGATGCACAAGTAGAGCTCATACTCAGTACAAGTGGAGGCTAGCGAAAGACTGGGAGTGACAAATCAAGAGGGCATAAGAGCCATAATCATGCATAGCGACATAAACATCATTAATCAAAGCATAAGTAGTACCACAAATTCAAAATCTAAATGATCATGGAGGCTATTAGTGACTGGTTCATAGTCATAAACATTGTGTGAGCATGCGCCAAGTCAACCAAATAAAACATTCAAAGGAGAACACCACAAATTTATGCTTCAATATGACAAGAACAACTCATGATTCTTCCAATGGCACATTAAAAACTCTCATATATTTGTAGCTAATCATGCTACTAAATAAGCACAAGTCTTTAGAACTAAAATAACATCTAGCATGATATGAAAAAGTCTAGCCACAGTCTATACACGCTTCTACTTGCACCATTAAAAATTCTACCTCAAGCAGCAGTTTCTTTTCCCAACAAGTACCATACAAAACATGCTTTAACAAAAACTCTCTAAATTCTACAGCAATAAAACATGAGAGTACTCACATAACACTATTAAAAATAACAACTTTGAATAAGAGATGCAACGAAAACAGGAGCTAAACAGGAATTTTTGCAGCAACTAAAAAAACTAAGAATACTAGCATAGCAAGTATTCAAACGAAAAAGCGGAGCGTATCTATCCCAAACAAAGAATGATAGGATCCAAATATATTAATGCTGCAAGAAAACAAAACAAAACAAAGGAAAACAAAATAAAAACAAACAGATGCTCCAAGTAAGCTTCATATGATGTGCCCGAATAAAAATATAGTTTCACTAGAAGTGACCTGATAGATTGTTGATGAAGAAGGGGATGCCTTGAGCATACCCAAGCTTAGATACTCGAGTCTTCTAAAAATATGCTTGGATGAACCACGGGGGAATCCTCAATCTTTCACCTTGCACTCTTCTTTATCACATATATCACCCTCTTCTCTTGACCCTTGAAAACTTCCTTCACACCACACTCAAACAGTAATTTTGCATTAGAGGGTTAGTGAAACAATTAAAAATGCATGGGTTCTGTATGGAACAAGTGCTATTGATACTTGTAAATATTAGCTACAGCCACTGATGTTTCATGAAGCAAAGAAATCCACTTGACATCGCAAAAGAGTAAATGCAAGAAAAATGGCAGAATCTATCAAAACCGAAACAGTCTGTAAAGACGAATTTGTTCGAGGCACTTATGTTGCTCAGATCGAAAAACTTAAAGAACGGAAAATTTGCGGAATTTGCCGAGAAATAAGCACAAGAAATTTCAGGTCATTCTGGTTTTTCCGTGATTTATACGAATTTTTACGGTGGACAGCAGAAATCTGTTTCCTGCGCAGAAATCCGAAAACCAACTCCAACTCTCGTTAGAAACCTTACTTGGCACTACTAAAAAATGAAAAGAAAGATACAAAAGATTTGCTGCAGAAGTATAAAACCCCTTGACTCAAAGAAAACAGAGAAAAACAAAGCAAAAAATAAAACCATGGGTTATCTCCCAAGAAGTGCTTTTTAACTTCTTTTAGCTAGGCCCAGAAAAGTGGAATCACGTGTTTTCAAGTGAAGAAGATGCTCACATAAGAAATGTGAATTAAGAAAAAGAGAGCATCAGTAAGCAAGTATAAAACAAATTTAGTTCTAACCCACTTCCTATGCATAGGAATCTTGTAAAGAAATAAATTAAAGAAGCTCAAACTAGAAATGGGAAGTTAGAACAAGAGCAACTTCAAAACTTTCAACAAAAAGAGAGGTGTTTTAGTAACATGAGAATTCTTACAACCATATTTTCCTCTCTCATAATAATTTTCAGTAGCATCATGAACAAACTCAACAACATAATTATCACATAAAGCATGTTTTTCATGTCCTAAAAGCACACAATTCATATCAAGCTCAAAAATAGTGGGATCAAAATTTAAAATCAGCTCCTCTTTCTTCCCACTTTTAGCAATATCAAAACGAGATGATTGATCACTCATAAAAGGTATAGGACACATTATAAAAATCCTATTTTTAGTAGCATTATAATTTATAACATCCAGTAACATAGGACCTTAATCAAGAGCATTATCATAAGATTTATCCAAGTAGCATGGATTATCATAAATAACAATAGCAATATCGTTCTCACAAGTTTCATTCATATTAGTATCAAGGTCACAAGTATAGCAGGTATCAATTTCATCAAATAATGCATGAGTTAAAGAGTTACTATCATTGGAAGGTAGACATGGGTAGCTCCATTCTTCCTCCTCTTGATGATCACTCTCCTCCTCCTTCATCCAATGAGCTTCCAAATTCAGCAGCTTCTTCTTCCATAGGTTCCTGCAAGGCATTAGTATCTTCCTTAGGTTGAGAGCATTTATTAAGATATTCCATTATGTAGTAATTACACTCTTTGTAATTATCAAAGCAATATTCAAGTATAGCATAAATCTTGTATTTATAAGGTGCACCATCAATACTTTCAAGTAAATAGGCATTTTGGAATGCACCCTTCCAAGGAATAAATTATTCAATTTGTTCCACATCATATAATTCACAATTTCCCATAACATAAGAACATATGGTAACATTATCATCATACTCACATTGAAAAGGGAGGTGTTTATACCTCCTACAACAACAAGATTTATCAAAGCAATAAGTAACATTATAAGTAGAGCACAAGTTTTTAGCATAGTCACACAATTTATTAATTTTCTCCCATAAGTGTATCCCTTTTTGTGACAAGCGGTGTTCCTTATAATATATTTGTTATTCATCTATGAACCCACCTTGCCTAAAAGATCTAGTTTCAAAGGCATCTAACATTGAGAGTAAGCATGATAAAGCAAAAATAACAACTAAATTTTTTTGTGTTTTTGATAAAGAGAAGCAAACAAGACAAAATAAAATAAACTAAGAAAAAAAACAAAGTAAATATATTGGAAGTGCGAGACTCCCCTTGAAGAAATTCTCTTCCTCCCCGGCAACGGTGCCAGAAAAATTGCTTGATGGTGCAGGTCTTGCACTCGTTGGGAGACCCCAAGAGGAAGGTATGATGAGCACAACAACATTTTTTCCTCAGTAAGAAACCAAGGTTTAATAGACCAATAGGAGGAAGGAGTAACTTCAGAAGGTTGAAGCAACTGAGATGGCACGACGCACTACCGGTTCAGAAGCAACGTGGAACCTACACAACACAATCAAATCACTTTTCCCCAATGAAGCAGTGAGGTTGTCAATCTCACCGGTTTTGCTGAACACAAAGAGGCTAAATATATGGTGTGGAAAACAGTAGGAAAACATTATGAAAGCAGTAGCAGCAGTATGAAAGCAGTAGGTGTTTTATCAGTATGAGGAAAAAGGATTGGGGTCCACAGTTCACTAGTGGTGTCTCTCCATGAAAGATAAATAACATGTGTGGTGAACAAATTACAGCTGGTTAATTGACAGAACTGAAGGTTCCACCATAGTGCATATGCAAGACAAAAAGATTACTATGTGATTCATGCGGGCATTACAACAAAATACATAGACCATCATGCAACTACATCTATGTCTAATAATTCACTCTCCGAATATCATCCGAACAAACGTTGGGTATTAAGTTGCTAGCAACAGATTATCGTCGTAAGCAAAGTGTGTGATGTAAACTAGGTAAACACCATTGTTTTCTCCCTAATTTCAACAGCACATCCTCCATCTGTCACGTTTATGTCACTCGAGCATAGATGCAAAGGAGGCATGAACCCACTATCGAGCATAAATACTCCCTCTTGGAGTTACTGGCATCTACTTGGCCAGAGCATCTACTAATAACGGAGAGCATGAAAGATCATAAATAACATGTGCATGAAGATAACATGATAGATTGATAATCAGAAGAAATAGCATTCAACATTCATCAGATACCAGCAAACACAACATGTAGCATTACATAAAGATGATGTCGATCATGTGAGGTAGCTCACGAGATCTAAACATGAGGTAGAAAGTGGAGAGAACAACCATCTAGCTACTGTTATGGACCCGTACTCCAGGTGTGAACAACTCACGCATCACTTCGGAGGAGGGCATGGTGGTGTAGACCCCTCCGGTGATGAATTCCCCTCCCGGCAGGGTGCCGGGGAGAACCCGAGAACCCTCCCAATCTCGGGATGACGATGACGGAGGCCTCGGGTGTTTTTCGGGACGAAGTGGGATATCTTTAGGGTTTACGTCTTGGGGATATAAATAGGCGAAAGGGCAAAGGCAATGGAGGCCTAGGGGCCCCACACCACCCCATGGCGCGGCCAGGGGGCGCGCCGCCCTATGGTGTGGGCCCCTGTGGCCCCCCTCCGGGTCTGTTAGGGACTCCGTGGAACCTTCGGGAATTCTAAGACTTCTGGGCTTCGAATTTTCCAATTCGGAGAATATTTCCAAAACAATTTTTCTGAAACTAAAAATAGCAGAAAACAGGGAACTACCTCTGTGGCATCTTGTCAATAAGTTAGTCCATAAAATCGATAAAAAAAATGACATAAAGTGTGTAGCAAACATGTGGGAAACAATAAGAAAACAACATGGAACATCAGAAATTAAGGATACGTTTATGAAGTATCATAGTACTAGCACAACTCTACTAAAACTAACAGCTCTGAATAAGAGATGCTTGAAAACAAGGGCTAAACGCAGTACTAGCAAAAAGTGAACACTCACAGAATAATAAGAATGAACACTAGAGTGTTCTAAGCAATGAAAATGGAGCGTATCTCTCACCAAAACAAGTATGATAGGATACAACCATAAACTATAGCAAAGAAAACTAAACAAACTGAAAGCAAAAATAACGGACGCTCCAAGTAAAATTCATATGATGTGACCGAATAAAAATATAGTTTCACTAGAAGTGACCTGCTAAATTGTTGATGAAGAAGGGGATGCCTTGGGCATACCCAAGCTTAGATGCTTGAGTCTTATTATAATTTTATGGGATGAACCATGGGGGAATCCCCAAGCTTTGACCTTACACTCTTCTTGATCACATTATATCGCCCTCTTCTCTTGACCTTTGAAAACTTCCTTCACACCACACTCAAAGAGTAATTCGCATTAGAGGGTTAGTGCAACAATCAAAAATTCATGGGTTATGCATGGGCACAAGTATTATTGATAATTTTAAATATTAGCTACAACCACTAATGTTTCGTGAAGCAAATAAATCCACTTGACATCGTAAAAGAGCAAATGCAAGAAAAAATGGCATAATCTGCCAAAACCAGAACAGTCTGTAAATACGAAATTTTTCGAGGCACTTATGTTGCTAAGATCGAAAAAATTAAAGAGCAAAAAAATTGTGGAATTAGCTGAGGAATAAGCACAATAAATTTCAGGTCATTCTGATTTTTCTATGAATTATACGATATTTTACGGTGGACAGCGGAAATCTGTTTCCGGCGTAGAAATCCAAAACCAACTCCAACTCACGTCAGAAACTTTACTTGGCACAACTAAAACATGAAAATAAAGGTACAAAGGAGTTTCTTCAAAAGTATACAACACCTTGACTCAAAGAAAACAGAGAAAAACAATGCAAAAATAAAAACATGGGTTATCTCCCAAGAAGTGCTTTTCTTTAAAGCCTATTAGCTAGGCATGATAATTTCAGAAGATGCTTACATGAGAAATATTAATTGATGCAAAAGAGAGCATCAAGAAGCAAACATAAAAGAAATTTAAGTCTAGCCCACTTCCTATGAAAAAGAATCTTGTAGAAAAACAAGTCAATAAAGCACAAAGTGGCTAGCATAGGAAGACAAAATAAGTGCAAATTCAGAACATTCAACATAAAGAGGGGAAAGTTGATATTTTTTAGATGCATAAGACTATGTTTCCCTCTCTCATAATAACTTTCAGTAGCATCATGAATGAAATTAACAATATAACTATCACAAGAAACATTCTTATCATGAGCCACATGCATAAAAGAATTAATACTCTCCACATAAGCATAGTCATTCTTATTAATAGCAGTGGGAGCAAATTCAACAAAATAGCTATCATTATCATTCTAATCACCATAATCATCAAATATAGGAGGCATATGGTAATCATAATTAATTTTCTCCTCAATAGTAGGTGGACTAAAAATAACATATTCATCATTGCAATCATCATATATTGGAGGCAAAGTATCATCAAAGAAAATTTCCTCCTCAAAACTTGGGGGACTAAAAATATCATATTCATCAAAACTAGCTTCCCCAAGCTTAGACTTTTCCATATTATTAGCAATAATGGTGTTCAAAGAATTAATACTAATAACATTGCTACTAGCATGCAAATAAAGCTCCATAGGTTTTTAAATTTTCTCTTCAAACAATTCATGTCCTAAGTCGAGATAAATATTATAAAGCTCTCTCATATTCTTGTTGTTTTCCATTGAGACTAACTAGTAAAAATAAAAACAAGCAACAAGTAAAGATAAGCCTAACTAGTGAAAATAAAAACAAGAAACAAAATATATATAATTGCAGAGTCTAAAGGAAATAACTTCGAGCACTCACAAAGGATGTGAGTACCTTTTACCTTACCACCCCGGCAACGACGCCAGAAAAGAGCTTGATGTCTATGCACGCTTCTATTCTTGTAGACAGTGGTGGGCCTCCAAGTGCAGAGGTTTGTAGAACAGCAGCAAGTTTCCCTTAAGTGGATTACCCAATGTTTATCGAAATTAGGGAGGAAGAGGTCAAAGATATCCCTCTCAAGCAACCCTGCAATTACGATACAAGAAGTCTCTTGTGTCCCCAACACACCTAATACAATTGTCAGTTGTATAGGTGCACTAGTTCGGTGAAGAGAGAGTAAAATGCAAGTAATATGGATGATAATAAGTGCTAATAGCAATCTGAAATAAAAATGGAAGCAAGCAAACATGTAGCAGAGCAGGTTGTAAACGGTGTTCCAATGCTTAGAAACAAGGCCTAGGGATCATACTTTCACTAGTGGACACTCTCAACAATGATACCATAATTGAATGCATAAATATCTCTCTTCACTATGCTACTCCGAACCACTCTCTGGTCGAATAACAAACACCAATGCATTGCGTAGGGTTGTAACAACACTCTTGAAGTTTGTATTCCCATGTCTAGTTAACCCCACGCAGTCACTATGACCGCCCTAGAAGGTACTAAACAAACGCCACAATTTCATAGGGTCATCCAACACAAGATATAAATATCATGCTAAACCACACGGTGCACACACTGTCACCTTTACACCGTGATCAAAGTGTTTATGGAGATCTCATAACTAAACTACTTGAGTAGCATAACTGATGAAGAGTAACATCTACATATTCAACTAGATTACAAAGCTCACGATCACATAAAGATCACACCATGGGAGAGAGAGATGAAATACAAATCTACCAGTAGAGCCCTCAGTCCCCGGGGAGAACAACTCCCTCCTCATCATAGGAGACAAAAATGGCGATGAAGATGGCGGTGGAGTCGATGGAGATGGATCTGGGGGCACTTCCCCGTCCCGACAGGGTGCCGGAACAGAGATTTCTGTCCCCCGATACTTATCGGCGGCGGCGGCGGAGCTACGAATGTTTTTCATGGAAAAGGCCGATTTATGTGGGGTTTATGCATAGGGGGTCATATATAGGCGAAAGGGCGATGCCGGGGGGTGGCCAGGGGGCCAACAGCACCTGGTGGCACGGTCAAGGGGACCCGCGCCACCCTATGTTGTGCCCCCTCCCCCTTCGGGTCTCTGCGAGACTTCCTTGACCCTCCTTGACTTCTAAGACTTCTGGATTTTGCATCGTCCAATTCCGAGAATATTTCAAGAACAACTTTTCTAAAACTAAAAATAGCAGAAAACAGGAATTGGCTCTATGGCATCTTGTCAATAGGTTAGTCCCGGGAAATTGATAAAAATGACATAAAGTGTAAGGAAAACATGTAGCATATGGCATGAAAACAACATGGAACATCCGAAATTAAGGATACGTTTAGGAAGTATCAGCGGCCTTTGGTGTTTTTCGGGATGAAGTTGTATATCTTTAGGTTTTACGTCTCGGGGGGTATAAATAGACGAAAGGGCAAAGGCGGTAGAGGCCTGGGGGCCCCACACCACCCCATGGAGCAGACAGGGGCGCTCCGCCCTATGGTGTGGGCCCCCTATGGCCCCCCTCAGGGTTTCTTCGGGACTTCGTGGAACCTTCAGGAATTCTAGGACCTCCGGACTTCGAATTTTCCAATTCCGAGAATATTTCGAGAACAACTTTGCTGAAACTAAGAACACTAGAAAACAGGGAACTGGCTCTGTGGCATCTTGTCAGTAGGTTAGTCCGGAAAATCGATAAAAATGACATAAAGTGTATAGAAAACATGTGGGAAACTGCATGAAAATAACATGGAATATCAGAAATTAAGGATATGTTTATGACGTATCAACATCCCCAAGCTTAGTTCCTACTCGACCTGGAGTAGGTAAACGATAAAAACACATAATTTCTGTGGTGACATGCTACCAACATAAACTTGATCATCAGTAATGTAAAAGCATAAGTAAGCTAAGATCATAGAACTTAAACACAAGCATGATAAATAGAATTTTAATAATAAAGCATAGCAATCACCTCGCATCATGAGAAGTAACACAAATAAAAGATCATGTATAACAATGCAACAAAAGATATACGTTTGTTTCAAGTATAGAGAAAACATGTCAAAGTGATATTTCGCTAGTCCTTAAGAGTGAGGAAAAACATAAATGTGAGGACACCTTCAAAGTTCGTGAGGAAGACTAGAACAAATAATTAGAGAACAAGCAATAACACATCATGAATCAATTAATAATGTTTCTGGGAAAAATGCACATAAAAATCAGAATGGCAACTATGCTCTCTCAACCGTGCATAAATTTAGAAAATGGAGACTCAACATAAAAGTCAAAAAAGTCTCTTTGCAGAGGGAAGAAGGGATCAACTCATGTGCTAGAGCTTTTTATTTTATTAAATAGAGGTATTGAAAACATTTTTTAGAGGGGTGTATGCTTATGTCAACAAATGATAAACAGAAAATTCAGTACGTCACATGCCAACTAGATTTCACAAGAGCGGCTCCCATAGAAGGACGCATCTGGATAGAAGGTCATTCCTCTTACTCTTTTGTTTACACAATTCATGCTTTGACTAATAAATAAGGGGGCAAAAATAGTGAAGAGAATTTGTTGTTATTAATTTGGGGCTTGGCACCCCGCTGCCAGCTCTTCTATCATTGGATAAGCGGACGAAGCCACTAGTCCAGGGTGTGAAAGTACAATCAATAAGTGAGATAAAGATTATCTATTTGTGTCCTCGTGAGCTAAAACAGGAGTAATTTTGGAAGTTTTAAAGGTAACACATGAGCAATTTACTTTGGAGTGGCGGTTAAATACCACATATAGGTAGGTATGGTGGACACAATGGGAAAACTTCGGTTTTTGGGAGTTGGATGCACAAGTAGAGCTCATACTCAGTACAGGTGGAGACTAGCAAAAGACTGGGAGCGACAAATCAAGAGAGCATAAGAGCCATAATCATGCATAGCGACATAAACATCATTAATCAAAGCAATAGTGGTACCACAAGTTCAAAAACTAAATGATCATGGAGTCTATAAGTGAATGGTTCATATTCATAAACATGGTTTGAGCATGCGCCAAGTCAACCAAATAAAACATTCAAAGGAGAACACCACAAATTTATGCTTTAATATGACAAGAACAAATCATGATTCTTTCAATGGCACATTAAACACTCTCAGCTATTTGAGGCTAATCATGCTACTAAATAACCAAAAGGCTTTAGAATTAAAATAACATCTAAAATGATATGAAAAAGCCTAGCCATAGTCTATACAAGCTTCTACTTGCACCATTATAAATTCTACCTCAAGCAGCAGTTTCTTTTCCCAACAAGCACCATACAAACATGCTTTAACAAAAAAAAATCTCTAAATTCTACAGAAAGCAAACTTGATAGTACTCACATAATGCTACTAAAACTAACAGCTCTGAACAAGAGATGCAATGAAAACAAGAGCTAAACAGGAAATTTTCCAACAGCTAGAAGAAAAACTAAGAATACGAGCATAGCAAGTATTCAAACGAAAAAGTGGAGCGTGTCTCTATCCCAAACAAGGAATGCTAGGGTCCAAATATATTATTGCAGCAAGGAAAACAAAGGAAAACAAAAGAAAACAAAATAAAAACAAACAGACTCTCCAAGTAAACTTCATATGATGGGACCGAATAAAAATATAGTTTCACTAGAAGTGACCTGATAGATTGTTGATGAAGAAGGGGATTCCTTGGGAATCCCCAAGCTTAGATGATTGAATCTTCTTAAAATATGCTGGGATGCACCACGGGGGCATTCCCAAGCTTTTACCTTGCACTCTTCTTGATCACATATATCACCCTCTTCTCTTGACCCTCGAAAACTTCCTTCACACCACACTCAAAGAGTAATTCGCATTAGAGGGTTAGTGAAACAATCAAAAATACATGGGTTATGTAAGGGCACAAGTTCTATTGATAATTTTAAATATTATCTATAGCCACTGATGTTTCGTGAAGCAAATAAATTCACTTGACATCGCAAAAGAGCAAATGCAGGAAAAAATGGCAGAATTTGTCAAAAACCAGAACAGTTTGTAAAGACGAATTTTTTCGAGGCACTTACGTTGCTCATATAGAAAATCTTAAAGAATGAAAATGTTTCGGAATTATCCGAGGAATCAGCACAAGAAATTTCAGGTCATTCTGGTTTTCCTATGATTTATACGATTATTTACGGTGGACGGCGGAAATCTGTTTCTTGCGCAAAAATCCGAAAACCAACTCCAACTCTCGTCAGAAACCATACTTGGCACTACTAAAACATGAAAATAAAGATACAAAGAAGTTTCTACATAAGTATACAACCTCTTGACTCAAAGAAAACAGAGAAAAACAAAGAAAAATAAAACCATGGGTTATCTCCCAAGACGTGCTTTTCTTTAACGCCTTTTAGCTAGGCCCAGAAAAGTGGAATCAAGTGTTTTCAAGTGAAGAAGCATCCAAATTGTAACTCGTTCGAATAATAGAATAAAAAATAAACTTCATTCTCTTTATAGGAAAGTTTTTCATACCTTTCTTGAGTGGGAACTGAAATTTAATATTCCCCTCTTTCATATCAATAACAACACCAATAGTTCTAAGAAAAGGTCTTCCCAGAACAATTGGACAAGAAGCATTGCATTCAATATTCAAGACAACAAAATCAACTAGGACAAGATTATTATTAACCATGATAATGACATCATAAATTCTCCCCAAAGGTTTCTTTCTAACATTATCAATAAGACGAATATCCAAATAACAAGGTTCCAATGGTGGTAAATCAAGAATATCATAGAGTTTCTTGGGCATAACAGAGATACTAGCACCAAGATCACATAGAGCATTGAAATCAAAATCATTCACTTTCATTTTAATAATAGGTTCCCAACCTGTGACGCCCCGAGATCGGGCACTATGCAGATTTCAGCATTCCCGCCAAAATCCACATAATAACCGATTCCAGGTTGCCACTTGTGATAACATTACAGCAGTTCACGAATAATCCACAACAACAACAGAAAAGATATATACAAGGGGACTCAAACGAGTCAAGGATACAACTGATACAATACAAAGATTCAAATAACAGCGGAAGAAACAACATAGCGTCCGACTACGGACAAGATACAAGTTGGACTAAGAGTCCTGAAGATAACCGAGAGCGTCCAATCCCTGCCCAGGCCAAGC